>PISW01002090.1:171190-295359 GCA_004023785.1 Mungos mungo | reverse complement strand
GGAGTAAACCTAACCAAGGATGTAAAAGACCTATATGATGAAAACTATAGAAAACTTATGAAAGAGATTGAAGAAGACACCAAGAAATGGAAAAACATTCCCTGTTCATGGATCAGAAGAATAAACATTGTGAAAATGTCATTACTACCCAAAGCAATCTACACATTCAATGCAATCCCCATCAAAATTGCACCAACATACTTCTCAAAGCTAGAACAAACTATTCTCAAATTCGTATGAAACCACAAAAGACCTCGAATAGCCAAAGTAATATTGAAGAAGGAAACCAAAACGGGAGGCATCACAATCCCAGACTTTAGCCTCTACTACAAAGCTGTCATCATCAAGACAGTATGGTATTGGCACAAAAACAGACACATAGACCAATGGAATAGAATAGAGAACCCAGAACTGGGCCCACAAATGTACGGCCAATTAATTTTTGAGAAAGCAGGAAAGAGTATCCGATGGAAAAAAGACTGCCTCTTTAGCAGGTGGTGCTGGGAGAACTGGACAGCAACATGCAGAAGAATGAAACTAGACCACTTTCTAACACCATACACAAAAATAAACTCAAAATGGCTGAAGGACCTGAATGTGAGACAGGAAACCATCAAAACCCTCGAGGAGAAAGTAGGAAACAACCTCCTACACCTCCACCGCAGCAATTTCCTACTCGACACATACCCAAAGGCAAGGGAAATGAAAGCAAAAATGAACTCTTGGGACCTCATCAAGATAAAAAAAGCTTCTGCAAGGCAAAGGAAACAATCAAGAAAACTAATAGGCAACTGACAGAATGGGAAAAGATAGTTGCAAATAACATTTCAGATAAAGGGCTAGTATCCAAAATCTACAAGGAACTCACCAAACTTCACACCCAAAAAACAAATAACCCAGTGAAGAAATGGGCAGAAGACATAAACAGACACTTCTCCAAAGAGGACATCCAGATGGCGTACAGACACATGAAACGACGCTCAACATCACTCATCATCAGGGAAACACAAATCAAAACCACACTGAGATACCACCTCATGCCAGTCAGAGTGGCTAAAATGAACAAATCAAGAGACTATAGGTGCTGGTGAGGGTGTGGAGAGACGGGCACCCTCCTACACTGTTGGTGGCAATGTAACCTGGGGCAGCCGCTCTGGAAAACAGTGTGGAGGTTCCTCAAAAAACTATCCATAGAACTCCCTTATGACCCAGCAATAGCACTGCTAGGGATTTACCCAAAGGATACAGAAGTGCTGATGCATAGGAGCACATGTACCCCAATGTTCATAGCAGCACTGTCAACAATAGCCAAAACATAGAAAGAGTCTAAATGCCCATCACCTGATGAGTGGACCAAGAAGATGTGGTATATATATACAATGGAGTATTACATGGCAATGAGAAAACATGAAATCTGGCCATTTGTAGGAAAGTGGATGGACCTCAAGGGTGTCATGCTAAGCAAAATAAGTCTGGCAGAGAAGGACAGATACCATATGTTTGCACTCATAGGTCTAACAGGAGAACAGGAGAAACCTAATGGAGGACCAGGGGGAAGGGAAGAGGGAAAGAGAGTTGGGGGAGAGAGAGGGACGCAAAACTTGAGAGACTATTGAATACTGAAAACGAACTGAGGGTTGAAGGGGGAGGGGGAAAAGAGGTGGTGGTGATGGAGGAGGGCACTTGTGGGGAAGAGCACTAGATGTTGTATGGAAACCAATTTGACAATAAACTATTAAAAAATAAAAATTAAAAATTAAACAGGCACAGCCTATTTCCCTGCACTGCAATGTTGGAGTCAGTCATGTGGTTTCTATCCCAAGGGGATGCCGGAGGGCATGATGTGGGCAGAGACTTCACTGTACCTTCCTGATTTGGTTTTGATTTTGCACTCCTGTGAGACACCACAAGAAATGCATGCCCCAAGTAGCTCCTTTAGGCTGGGACGCCAGCAGGCTTGCACCCAGCCTGCAGCCTAGTCCAGCTCACCCACTATCTGAAGCAGAGCCATCCCAGCCAACATAAATTTGTGAGTGAGGAACCAAAAAAAAATGTGTGTGTTTGTGCACCCTGACAATTTGAGGACTGTTTGTTACACAGCGTTATTGCAGCAACAGCTGACTGCTACAAGAAGAGAAGGTTGATGAGCTCACTGCAACACTGCTAGAAGGGAGTGAGAGACAACTGGCCACCCTACAGCAGTGTCCACCATGCACACACCTCCTCTTCTCTGTTGTGGCAGAAGCACTAGGAATTGGGTGAGGCTTCCTTCCTTCCTGAGTTTCCAGTACTTTCCTCTATCTTAGGACAACATGTAGATAACACGGTCTGCCGTGTTCTGGATTTATCCATGCACCCTCCCCGCCCATCTCCCCTCTGAACTATAAGCTCCTGGAGACCAAAGACCATGTCCTGAGCATTTCTGTGTCCCCCATTGCATGGAACAAAGGACCACGCACTTCACTGACTTGAAAAACACTCATTATTGGATGGGTCTGTCCCAAGGATGACAAACAGCCTTCAGAAATGGTGAGATAAGTGCCAGGGCTGAACCATTAAGCCGCAGGGGTGGCCTAAGGGCCACAGTTTCCTTGACCATGAGGCGTTGTCAGTTCTCAGGGGCGGTGCTGCCTAAGGACATCCTTGGTGAAGGTCTTGCAGGAGACACATCTGCAGAGACGACCCAAAAAGTACACACGAAGTGCCGAGTGCTGGCTCGGCTCCAGGACTTGCATGGGTGACACTGCATAAGGTGGCTAGAAAGCCCCACAGGAAGCCGGGCACCTACCTGAGAGCTGGGCGGGGCGACCAGATTGATTCCTGCAGGCGCTGCCAGTGCTCCTGAGGGGGGGCCCATGGCCGAGGTGATGACTCGATACGGAGAGCCCAGGGCATTGAGGGGGGTCCCCACTGCGCTCAGAGTCCGTGGGGCACTCACTGGGGTGTCCGTGTAGTTGGGGTGGCTGTCCATTGGCTTCCCAGTGGACAAGGCTGCCGATGGGCTCATGGAAGTGGAGCCGGAGTGGCCGGGCGAGCCTGTAAGAAGAGCGTAGGTGATGGGAGACTGGGGGGCACAGCGATGGCCTCCATAAGGACTGAGCCCACCCCAGCTTGTTTCCTTCCAGCCCCACTGCATATCTGTGAACCCCCGGTGCTCACACCCCCACTGAGGCGATAGAATAAAGGCAAATGAAGAAGAGAGAGGGAGAGGGCCTTCCCTAGGACAGAACTCCGCTCCATGGCTTACTTTGCTGTTGTGCACCTGGAATCTACATTGGACTATGTCACATCATCAGCCAGAGCCACAAAGGGTGCCGCCCGCGAGCCCCCAGGCCTGGGAAACTGTGGCCCAGGCCAGCCAGCCAGGGAATGTGAGTCAACTCCAAACCTCCGCGTGGAGGTAAAGCGAGCAGGTGCCCAGCTGCTCCCGAATCCCGGTTTCACGCTCCTGCTGCTCTGAGGGACAGGGCAGGGCTGAGCCTGCCAGTCGGGAGACTTTCATTCACTCACGCACAAGGAACACTGACTAAGGTATGGGTACTATTCCAGGTGCTGGGGATTCAGAGACCGAGAGAACACTGTCTCTGCTGTCAGGGGTCATATTCTACCATGACAGCAGGGCAGCAGATGCCATTGTCATGCCCTTGACAGCCTGTATCTTTTGCAGCTTTGTGCCCATAAAGTTCTTGCCCTGCCTGTCTCTGCAGCTCTGGGCTTTGTCAGCACTCAGGGAAGAAGACTCAGGATGGACGCGCACGGCTTCACGGCTGCAGGAGCCCAGGAAGGCGAGTGCAGACAGCCCTGCCCCGACCCTTCCCGAGACACAGGGAGCTGCGGTTCCAGGTGTCCACGGAAGAGCCCGTGGGCAGGTGGACGTCTAGTACCGTTTTCCCAGGTTAATCCAAGCTCCCTTATGGTCAGTGGCAGCTCAAGATGACAGAGAAGGAGGGTGCCCTACTGTCACCTCAGGCACCCATCATGAAACATTCTCTCCCTAAGAGAGGAGCTATACGCCTCAGGATCTGTAGCAGCAAAGAAGAGACTGGAAAAACGATAGGGGAGCTCACCCTGTGTCACACAGCTACCTCCTTGTGCCGTCTGCTCTTCACTCAAGGAGTATCTCTTGAGTATTACTACTAAGCCTTGGGATACATCAGGGCTACTAACAGCAGTGTTAGGAGAAAGATATGGAGGAGGGATGGGTCCCCTTTGAAGGCTGGGGGGCAGCAGAGCATGTCATAAGTGTAACCGAACTATTCTTCTTTTATTATTGAGATATAATTGACACACATGATTATATTAGTTTCAGGAGTGTAACATAATGATTCGGTATTTGTTTATACTACAAAATGATCACCACTAATAAGACTTGTTAACATTCATCACCACACACAGTGAGGAATTTGGGGTTTTTTTTAAAGTTTTATTTATTTTTTTAGATAGAGACAGAGTACACGTAGAAGAGGGGCAGAGAGAGAGGAGTACACAGAATCTGAAGCAGGTTCCAGGCTCCAAGCTGTCAGTAAAGAGCCCGGCTCGGGGCTCGAACCCATGACTACGAAATCATGACCTGAGTCAAAGGCAGATGCTCAACCAACAGAACCACCCAGGTGCCCCAGAAATTCTTTTTCTTGTGATGAGAACTTTTAAGATACATTCCCAGCAACTTTCTTAAAAAAATTTTTTTTGTTTTTTATTTCTTTTTGAGAGACAGAGAGAGACAGTGCAAGCAGGGGAGGGTCAGTGAGAGAGAGGGAGATACAGAATTGAAGCAGGCTCCCAGGCTCTGAGCTAGCTGTCAGCACAGAGTCCGACATGGGGCTCGAATCCACGAACCGTGAATGAGATCATGACCTGAACTGAAGCCGAACGCTTAACCGACTGGGCCACCCAGGTGCCCCATTCCCAGCAACTCCCAAATACACAGTTCAGTATTGTTAACTATAGTCACCATCCTGCCCATTACATCCCAGAGCTTACTTATTTTATGACTTGAAGTCTGTACCTTTTCACTCCCTTCACCCATTTGTCCCACCCCCTCCCTACCTCTGGCATCCACCAACCTGTTCTCTGGAGCTATGACTCAGTGCTCCTTAATTATTGTTACTAGATTCCACATAAGTGAGATCACACAGGACCTGGCTTCCTCGGTCTGACTTACTTCACTCGTGATCATCCCCCAAGGCCCATCCGTGTTGTCACAGATGACAAGATTTCACTCTTTCTGATAGCAGAATAACATTCCATCACGCACACAACTTTTATCTACTCAACGATGACACCGAGGTTACTTCCACATCTTTGGGATTGCAGATAACGCTGCAATGAACACGGGGGGTGGGTATACTTTCTTGACTTCATGTTTTCTCTGCGCAGCTACTTTTAAACATAAATACTCCTCTGGAAAAGATGTCAGCCTAGGGTTTCTCTTGAGCTTCTGCTAACAAGGCTAAGGTCTCTCTGTGGAGAGAACAGTCACTCCCACATCCAAGCAAGCTCTGACCCTCCTGTCATCCAAGCAGGAAGTTTCCATCTATCAGGGACAGATATCTCATGAACAGATAAATCCCAGTCACCCTGTTCTAAGTAGAGCAGTTCACTGAGGCGCCTGTTTGGCTCAATCAGATAAGCACCTGCCTTCTGCTCAGGGCATGATCTCACAGCTCGTGAGTTTGAGCCCCACATCAGGCTCTGTGCTGACAACTCAGAGCCTGGAGCCTGCTTCAGATTCTGTGTCTCCCTCTCTCTCTGCCCCTCCTCTGCTGGCTCTCTCTATCTCTATCTCAAAAATAAATGTTATAAAAAGTTAAGTAGCGCAGCTGAGGATGAACCATATTCTAGGAATCCAAGGAGGAGGAGTGGCAAAAGGGTTCAAAGGATCATGTTGAACACGTATCATGTATCCTGAATAGCATTAGGCAAACTCCACACATTAACTCATTTCATCCTCAGGGTAAGCCTGTGAGGACCATTCCGGGTGCTCGGCCTCCCCCAACACTGCTCTCTGTTTCAGGATGGTTTGCTCTCCCCTCCATTTCTATTAAGTTCTTATTTATCCTTCAAGGTCTAATTCAAGTGTCACCTCCTCCAGGAAGACTTGTCTGGTGTTCCTGGATTAGTTGGATGCACTTTTCTGTTTTCTAATAACAGCCTGTGTTTACTCCTATCTTAGCACCGATTCTCCTGCATCGCCGTATTTATTTATTTCCCTGTCTTTTCCACTAAACTAAGAGAAGGAGAGAAGTGTCCATTTTCGCTTCCCCACCCCTAGCGTGGGGCCTGGCACTGGCCGGGTAATAAGTGACAGAACCTAGATTCGAGCTGTCAGTCTGAAGCCCACGCGCCCTCCTGAGCGTGCTGTCCGGACAGCAGGGATGATTCGGAGAGCCGTCGCCTCACCAAGCACGAGATGACTCAATTATGAAGTGATCTCAAGCTGAAAGTTTATCTGAAGGAGAAAGGAAAAGGGTAGCTTCCAAGAACTCAGGCCAGAAAAACCAAAAATCTTCCCAGATGGCCACTGATTGGAAAGAACAATTTTAGACTCTTGTGAGGCCCTGGAAGGCTGTGACATTTACCGAGGCCAATGTATATCTTGAGCCTGTTACCGAGATAGCATGTGACAGGTGAGTTGGAAGCCAGCCTGTCTTGAAGGGCCAGCAGCCCTGCTCTCTGCCGGGACAGGGGCCGTCACCCCTCTCCATTCCCGTGCAACTTCAGCTTCCCACCAAAGGACCCCACTACTCTCCTTTTTGTTCCGCTTGCGTGGGTCTCAGAGAGCCTATGCCTTTTCACTTCTGAACCCCTACAGCAGTCCCAGAGCCGTGGACAGACGGGAGCACACAGCCTCACGCACCCCTCACCCCGAGAGTTCCCGAGGTGTGCGACCTGTAGCAGGTGGGGAGGGGCACCTTCGGGGGGGGGATGTTAAGTGGTGTGTGGGCATTACAAAATGCTAATTGTTTTAGGACTATTTTTACTGCTTCCTTCTATTTATAGCAGGTGACTTGGCTTCTATTTTTGTGTAAGATTACCTTTCTAAAAATAGCTATTTAAGTTTTCAAAAAGAGAGTAAAGTGACCAAGGACAAAGGATGCTCGGTATGTAGAATATCATGAGAAGAAAGTGCAGAGGGGTGACAGGTAAGAGAAGCACTAACCTGCACAAAAATATAGAAAACATGGACTTTGGGGAACTCATAGTTTGTCCCAAGAATAAGATGAAATGAGATGAGAGTGATTGACATTAAAACCACATTGCTTTTATTATTAATACTACTACTTATTAGGACAATCAGAATATGCCTTGACGGCTCAGTCATGCTCCGAATGGTGCATGATGGCCGGGGTGCCGGGGGTGGCTCAGTCGGTTAAGCAGCCGACTTGAGCTCAAGTCATGATCTCACGGTTCGTGAGTTCGAGCCCCATGTCAGGCTCTGTGCTGACAGCTAGCTCAGAGCCTGGGACCTGCTTCAGATTCTGTATCTCCCTCTCTCTCTGACCCTCCCCCGCTCATGCTCTGTCTCTGTCTCTCAAAAATAAACATTGAAAAAAATTTTTAAAAGGATGGTGCATGTCTGAGACAGAATGAAATAGAGCTAAAGCTTGGTTTGCAACGGCCTTAAACGTGCTGTTTCTGCTGAGTCAGTGACCAAGAAGAGAGGGGCCACTTTAAAACTGTATTAAAAAAAGAAGAAGAAATTCGCCCAGAATCAGGCTCCAGGCTGATAGCCTGACAGCATAGAGCCTGTCTGGGATTGTCCCTCTCTCCCTCTCCCTCTCTCTCCTTTCCCTGTTCACACTCTCTTTCTCTCTCTCAAAATAAAATAAACACTTAAAAAATTTTTTCTCAATAAAATTCAAAAAGATGGATAACATCTTACATGACCAAACATTTGGGTTCTTTGCCTCTCCCATGACCCAGGGGTTCTTAGACATGAAGAGCTTTGCTTTTAGAAGAGGTGGGAAGAGGGCCACCCCGGTGGCTCAGTCGGTTAAGCATCTGACTTCAGCTCAGGTCATGGTCAGATCAGATCTCATGGTTCACGAGTTCGAGCCCCATGCGGGGCTCTGTGCTGTCTGCTGCTCAGAGCCTGGAGCCTGCTTCCGATTCTGTCTCTCCCTCTCTGTATGCCCCTCCCCCGTTCATGCTCACTTGCTCATTCTCTCTCTCTCTCTCAAAAATAAATAAAACATTTTTTAAAAATTAAAAAAAAAGAACCTTTCATATTTCTGGGCCTCGTTCTGCCCAGGCATCTCCAAGACCCCTCCCAGCGCTGCTCCGTGGACACGGGCGGTAGGAGACGGCCCACCGGCGTCTCGCAGATGAAGCGTGGGTCCCAGTGATCTGACATGGTCTGAGTCTGGACCACGTTCCGAGGTGTCCTGTCATCGGCACCTGGACAACGTGAGACCTTCAGTCTGAGAGGCCGAGGGTCACCAGCCATCCCAGCGGCTCGGGCGCGTGCACTGGGGTGATTCCAATGAATCCTGAGGTCTGTGGGTGCGTCACAGCACCACTGGGTCCGGGATGCAGTCTGTGCACAACACAAGACTCCGAACCAAAAAGTCATAGACTGGATTTGAGGCTCTACCTCTTTGCAGTCCCATAAACTTGAGCAAGGAAGCTGACCTCTCTGAGCCGCAGTTTCTCACCCGAAACAGAGACCCACACGCCTACCTCAGCAGACTGCGGACAGCACTGCGAGCACAAGCCCTAGGGTAGCAGGTGCAATGAACTAGCATCCGGTCGATGCTGAGGGAGGCCGGGTCTGGCTTGAGGGCCATTGTAGAAGATCACATACGTTAATGCTCTGCTAAGGATGCTCGTTGCCATAGGCTAGAACGGACACACCAGTTGTTTACGGTATTGAATTTTCTGAATCGGCTAGTAAATAGCCACTGCTCAGAGCCCGGAGCACCCCTGTGCCCCGGCCTTTCCACCCTTCCGCCTGGCTCCCCCAGATCTCCCTGTAATCCAGCCTGCCACACACAGGTCCTCCACGTGACTTCCAGCCCGACTGTCTGCTCTGCTACAGGACATCACACACTTTTCATTTCTATCCCTTGCTGCTCACGACTCCCATTGTGGTGCCCAGCACTGTGCCTGGGACACAGCAGATGCTCCGAACATCCCAGACAACGGGGCGGGATCAGCCTTGGGGTGATTTTTTGTTAATGAATATAACCCTACAGAGTCCATCAACAGAAATTACTTGTAGAGGGGCGCCCAGGTGGCTCAGTCAATTAAGTGATTTCAGCTCAGGTCATGATCTCACGGTTCGTGAGCTCAAGCCTGTGTAGGGCTCTGTGCTGACAGCTCAAGCCTGTGTAGGGCTCTGTGCTGACAGCTCAGAGCCCACTTGGGATTCTCTCTCTCCTACCCTACCCCACTTGTGCTCTCTCTCTCTCTCTCTCTCTCAAAATAAATAAAATTAAAAAAAATTACTTGCATAAGAAATTTATGTCCCTGGTGTTTACCAAAATTAAAATCTCTGAGTAAGGAATTGGGCGTGTGTGTTGGGGTGGGGGGTGCTGTTGAGAAAGAGAAGCCCAGGGTACTCAGAACATCAGAATTCTTACCAAGGTGAGGAAGTTGCTTAGCAACTCATCCTCAGCCAATGAAAGGGAAATGTCAAGCACGCGACGTTCTGACTGGCCGGCCCCGGGAGCAAATGGCTTGGTGTTTCCGCCCCTTGGCTGCTCTGCCTGGTAGTTCGCTGGCATTAACACCCCTTTGCTGGATGCAACGGGGAGTTGGAACGAATCACTGGTGCTGGTGAATACACACTCACGGGCAAGGGGACAGAGGTAAAGATGCGCTGTTTCTGAGAGTCAGGACTCTCCAAGTGAAATCAAGGGAGCATGGCAGGACCCAATCCCATTTACCTTCCTCCCCCTGGGGCCCAAGGGCACACCCAAGCCTGTCTCCTTGTCTCTGGTGCAGGACATGGTTCAGGAGCCCCAGAACCGCAGGACACCTGTCCACACATCCTGTCCCCCTCTTGGCTCGTAACACACAGGTGGGCTTCGGAGCGAGACAGGCAGAGACCCTCGACAGGAAGACACTTTAACTGACACTTGAATCGTCACCCCCTTCGATGACTAACGGACTAACCACAACAACAGCTAATACTCATTGAGTACTTGCCGTGGGCCGGACATGGTATATGGACACTTCACGTATATGGACGCATTTCATACCTACAAGCCCCATGCGGGGTGGAATGCTTCTCCCTACTGGACAACTGCGAACACCAGGAGATAGAAAGACTAAACAGAGTGCCCAAGGGAGCACGACCAGTAAGTTAGACAAGCGGCACCTGAACAGAGAAGGAAAAGCCACGGATCCACGGCCTCCGCCCCCCCCCCGCCCCCCCGCATGTGCTCCCTGCTCCCCAAGTCCCCAGACCAGCACACAGACAGCTCTCCCTGCCCTCCCCAGCCCACCCTGCGGCCTCCCTCTAGACTTTGACTTTGACTTTGACCCTGGCACTTTTGTTTTTTTAATTAAAGATTTTATTTTTTTTACGTAACCTCAACAGCCAACATGGGGCTGGAACTCACAACCCCAAGGTCAAGAGTCACGTGTGCTCTACCAACCGGGCCAGCCAGGCGCCCTTGACCCTGACGTGTTCTGACTAGGACCCTCCCCATCCTGACTGTGCCCCTCACAGCTCCAAGCTGGCCCAAGGCTCCTTCAGCAGGGCCCCAGCTCGGCCTGACGTATCCCTTCCCTTTCCTATAGAAGGGGCGCGGAGATGCCACCGCGCTGGTGCACGTTTCTGACATTCGAGTCCTGATCAGCATGTTCAAAAGCACCTGCACATAAACCTCAGTGCTTCGCAGCCGCCCCGACACTGGGCAGGAAGGTGTCCTGCAGGCACACAGCTCTACACTTTAACGGGTGCCACCCCCCAGGCGGGAGGCACTGAGCTCCCAGGGAACAGGGAGCAGAAGCAGAAGACACATCCAGGGGCACCTGGGTGGCCCAGTCGGTTGAGCGTCCGACTTCGGCTCAGGTCACGATCTCGCAGTTAGTGAGTTTGAGCCCCACGTCAGGCTCTGTGCTGACAGCTTGGGGCCTGGAGCCTGCTTTGGATGCTGTGTCTCCCTCTGTCTCTCTGCCCCTCCCGTGCTCATGCTCTGTCTCTCTGTCTCAAAAATAAAAATAAACATTAAAAAAATTTTAATGCATTAAAAAAGAAAAACGAAGCAGAAGGCACATCTTTTGATGAGAAGCCTTCTCTGCTACGGAAGCATGTTCTAGGTTTCTCAACCAGGAAGGTAAGGAACGGGATAGAAGTGGAGAGTGTGTGTGAGAAGGGACTCAGCACCCGGCCCCGGGCAGCAGTGTGGGGACACAAAGACCAGCAGCTGATCCGATGTTGCCCTCCACCCCCCCCATCTTTCTGAGCCTCACAGGACAGCCCTCGGGTTCCTGCTGTCCCTGAAGGGTGGGGCTTCTGGCTGTTCAGGGTTGGGGTGGGGAATGAGGTTGCTTCTTCTGGTGCTTGGGGGAGGGGGAGGGCCCGTGGCATCCCTTCTTCCTTCTCCCTCCCCCCCGCACCCCCAGCCCCTTCCACCCCACCTCCCCTAAAATCCGCAATGATGGAGGTAGTGAAAAGCAGGCAGAGGTAGATAATCAGCCTCATTATTACTGGCATTATATATAATTATAGCAAAACCTTACTCATTTCGATCAATTGAGTGAAAAAAATCAGTCTAAATTCGTGACAAGTTGGCAGATTACTTTTAAATTACAATTTTATTACTTCCAAGTAATGCCTGTGAAGAGTTTGTATTTCGAGTACCACAAGCTAATGGTTATTAAGTGGAGATTTTATGAAATCTGCTTTAAAAGACTCTTTTGTAATTAACACCCCGTTAATATGTTAATGATGCTCCTACCAGGCTTTTTAAATTGCTTGAAAACAGATGTAACTTAAATAGGGCAAACACTTCTACCACCTTATTTGCCCCACAAACCTTTCTTTGGTTATTTTTTTGGTGAATGAGCAAATGGAAACTAGTTCATACCCCAACCAATTTAATCACCTTTCCAAATTAAGTAGGCCATCAATTTATAAGGCAATAGTGTTTGGGGTCAGAAGCCAGACTTTCAGGACTTGAAGAATCACCTCACTTTAAAGAAGAGGAAACAATCCCAGAGAGGTTGTATGGCTTGCTCAAGGCCAAAGCACTGGGTCTTCTGACTCCCAGGTTCAAGGTCATTGCATGTACCATCTTACACTCATAAACTCTTTGTAACTAGATGCTATTTATTTCCATGTCAGTTATTGGCTCAGTCAGTCAAAAAAAATATTTGTTGAAGGGCGCCTGGGTGGCTCAGTTGGTTGAGCGTCTGGCTTCGGCTCAGGTCATGATCTAAAGGTTCGTGGGTTCAAGCCCCACATCAGGCTCTGTGCTCACAGTTATTTCAGAGCCTGGAGCCTGTTTCAGATTCTGTGTCTCTCTGACCCTCCCTTGTTCGTGCTGTCTCTCTCTGTCTCTCAAAAATAAATAAAAAACAGAAAAAAAAATTTTTTTTTAATTTGTTGAGTGCCTACTATGGGCCAGACGCCAGGTGAGGCCCTATGGCTAGAGCGGTCCCTCCCAGGGTCCGTTGTCTATCACATAAACTTCAAACGGACTCCGTGTAGTCAGTAGGGCAGAAATTATCCCCATTAGACAGAGTTAGAAAAATGGATTCAGAATGATAAAGTGACATTTTCAAGCGCTTGTTGGGAATCATTATAGACCTAGAATGTGAGTTTAGTCTGGCGCCATTTCTGCCAACTTTTCTGCATGTAATTAATGGCACTTTGCTTGCATACCACCTTTCCCACTCAGGACCAAATCAAGAAACAAAATCAGGAACACTGCCTGTCCCTTTAACCAGCCCCGTATACTGGTTCCTGGTGTACCAGTTAGGTCCACGAGGACCCCGCCAGCGAGCGTGTCAGGCATTTGCTGGGGGAGGGGGGTCCCACCTCATTCCTTGTTGCTAAAGTCCTTGAACATCAATTTTGTCCACATCCAGCGCTTGAACCCAGGACCTCAATCCCTGTTGCTGTCTCTCTGGACTTCTTTTTCAGACCTCGAAATATGGACGGCCTTCTGGGGTGCCTGGGTGGTTCAGTCAGTTGGGCGTCATGATCTCAAAGTTTATGGGTTCAAGCCTTGAGGTAGACTCTGTGCTGACAGCTCAGACCCTGAAACTGCTTGGGATTCTGTGTCTCCCTCTCTCTCTGCCTCCTCCCTCCCTCACACTCTCTCTCTCTCTCAAAAATAAACAAACATTATCATCGTTTGTTCTCAGGTTCTAAATGCCTAAATTTCTTGGGCCCTTTCACTGAACCTCAATCCCAAGAAACATTTCTAGAAGTAAGTCATCTCCAAATTTTATGCAGACTTCAGAGCTTGTAACTAGTTTATCATTCCTTCGGGACAGGGAATGGATTCTACGTGTTGGTGTCCCACACCACCCTTGCACACGCCAGATACTTTGCCAGTGTGTGCTGAACAACTGACTGGCATTCCCAGAACATTCTAGAATATTCTCTCCCGGATGATGATCTCTAACCTTTGCTCTGCTCCCTTCATTGCTGGGACTGAGCAAACACAGGTACCCTGAGCATCTAACTCCCCAAGAGACTGCTGCGCACGACACTAATGACCAGCAAAGGAGGGACAAAAGAGATACTGAGTCACAGGCATGAAACCCAGGCAAACCAGCCCAGAGGAAACATCCCAACACATGTGTTAAGCACGTATGACTTGGCCCCTCCTCCAACTTCTGGTCAACGCTTTCTGAATTAAAGATCATGAGCTTTTCCTTTTTTTAAGGTTCAGATGTTGAATTCTGAAACCCCATCAGGAATCTGAGCTTGATTTCGAACGTAGAGACTCCCTGTGTCCCTCCCCTTCTCTGTCACAGCATCTAATAAAGGCAGCAGGGCGGGCCAGGTTGTCCGAGGACTCATCAAAATGACTGGCCGGGGGCCAGGGTCTCCTGAAGACTTGGAGGGGTTGGAGGTCCCACGTCAGGGCTCTCTTCCTGCCAGATCTCCTGCCCTTAAAACAGATCTTAGAACTTTCTGTAACAGCAGAATCCATGTCTGTCTTTGCTTTGTCAGCATGGCATGGCGTGCTACCTGACGCTTTCAGAGCAGGCGCACCTCCCCTCTTAAAAGTCTCTGTACTTTAGAACTATAGTCTCTGCAGTGGCAAAGGGGACATTTTACTCTGTGTGTGTGTGTGTGTGTGTGTGTGTGTGTGTGTGTGTGTGTCCAGGCTTTATTTTATTAAACCCCTACACCGCGGAGGTTAACATTGACCCTACGTGGTGAGTAGTATTGAGTTATTTTACCAAAGGACGGGAGGGCTCTCTGTGGCTCCCCCTCTTCCTGCCATTCCAGGGGGCCCCCCAGGGGAACCCAGTCTAAAGACCACAAGCAGCTGCAGGTCCTGGGCAAGCCACACCTGCTTCCCCAAGTGTCCTCGCCTGTAACTAAGGGGCAGCCCTCTCTCTGTCTGCCTCCCAGGCTAATGATCAGAGCTAATGATCACACGACCACTGCAGACCAGAGAACATTCAGAAATGGTGATGAAACTTCTCCAGAAAGGTCCCCTAGGAGTCAGCAAACATCCTGAGACACAGCACGTCCCTGTGTCTTAGTCTATGTGACTTTAATTATAGCTACCCCTCCCCTACCCCCACCAGGATCCAAGCAGTTGCTCCAGAGACCCTTTAGCCAGCAAAGACCCAAATATTTACTACCTGGTTCTTCAGAAAAAAGTTTGCCGAATCGCACCCTAGAACATACAACTGGGTTCCACATGTTGCAATAAAGTGGGGTCCACCTGGAGCATTTTTCAATTATTTTTTCAACTTTATTTATTTTTGAAAGACAGAGAGAGAGAGAGAGAGAGCACTCGAGCAGGGGAGGAGGAGAGAGGAAAAAGGAGACACAGAATCGGAAGCAGGCTCCAGGCTCTGAGCTGTCAGCACAGAGCCCAACACAGGGCTCGAACCCACAAACCCTGAGATCATGACCTGAGCTGAAGTTGGACGCTTAACTGACTGAACCACCCAGGCACTCCTCACCTGGAACGTTTTTTGATTTTTATTTTCTTAGTCCCTTCGGGTGCCCAGTCCCCCTGTCCCCACCCCATTATTCGTTGCTGCAATTATGCACAGTCCAGGAAATGCATTGTGACCCCTAAGAAAGTTGGAAGAGCACAGAGTAAGAACTGAACGTGGTAGGGGCGCCTGGGGGGCTCAGTCGGTTAAGTGTGTGACTTCAGCTCGGCTCATGATCTTGTGGCTCCTGGGTTCGAGCCCGTGTTAAGCTCTGTGCTGACAGCTCAGAGCCTGGAGCCTGCTTCCAATTCTGTGCCTCCCTCTCTCTGCCCCTCCCCTGGTCACACTCTGTCTCTCTCTCAAAAAATAAATCAACATTAAAAAAAATAAAAATTAAATTTAAAAAAAGAGAACTGAATACGGTAGCTGTTGTTCTAATATGGAACTCGCCCATTGTTGGTGGGTCTGGGACTCCCATCTCCCCACCCCACCCCTCCACCCCCAGCAGGTAGCCCGCACAACATGGGCTTAACCCGAGCAGCCCTAGCACCTGCCTGGATTTGGATCCTGAGTCTACCTCTTACCACCCGGGTGATCTCAAGCAGTTTACTAAACCTCCCCAGGCCTCTACATCCCCATCCGTAAAATGGGGATGATGATAAATAATAGTGCCTGACCTCCAGGGATCCTTGAGAATATTAAATGAGATGGTGTTTGCCATGCCCCGGGAGGAGGGTCTGGCACACAGTAGGTGCCTAAAAACATGAAGCGTGAGCTATTACTCTCTCACTCTTTTCTGGAGATCGCTGAGCCAGGACCCGAATCAGCCTCCTGAGAGCCGCCCAAACCCAGGCCCACTAGAAAGTAAACTTCTGCACGCCCTGCGCCTCTGGGTCCTCTCCTTTCAAATAAGCCGGGAAAAGGGCTGCTTCCTCTGGGAGCCTGTGGCAAGCCAGCCACCCAGTTGTGGTGGCGAAATTCCCTGTGGCTCCAGAAGCTACATAATGAGGGGAAGGAAGAGGTGGAGAATTTAGATAACTCTTTGCACGATTTCTTTCCCCTGTTGCTACTCAGCTCTCTATCTCCCGGTAAGATTGTAAATGTTTCAGAAAACAGTTTACACTAAATATGTTCCTTCCTAAATCTCATAAACAGTCACTCCTTCCTACATAAACCCTAACCACTTATGTCCATGGTAGGGTCCCCAGTAGCCACCCACACAGTTGTGGAGGGGAAATTATGTTCTGGCGCACGCATCCGTGCACACACACACACACACACACACACACACTTCTCCCACATCCACATGTATCCTCTTACTGCCCTCCATGCATACGCATATGCGCATGCGCACACGGGTGTCTACCACCACCACCCCCGCCCCCTGTGGCTATTCTTGGGTAAGAAGCAGAGCGTGGGGCACAAATGCTCAGGGTCAGCTGGGCGGGACCCTTGCAAATCAGCAGGCCTCCAGGAGAAGTACCACTTATGCGTCACAGGTCCCCGCTCCATCGGTTAAGCGTCCGACTCTGGCTCAAGTCATGATCTCACCATTCCTGAGTTCGAGCCCGGTGTCCGGCTCTGTGCTGACAGCTCAGAGCTTATCACCTGCTTCGGATTCTGTGTGTGTGTCTCTCTCTCTGTCTGCCCCTTCCTCACTTGCCCTCTGTCTCTGTCTCTCAAAAATAAATAAACGTTAAATCCTCGACAGGGCTATATTCTAGCTACGAGACCTTCAGCAAGTGACTTCACCGTGCAATGCCTCAGTTTCCTTGTCTGTAACAGGAGCGTGATAGTCCCAGTGCCTGCTCGGAAGGTTGTGGTGAGGACTGAACGAGCTGAGAGGGGCCGTTCGTAAACACCTCGGCCAGCGTGCCCCATCCCCCCACCCCCCAGTCTCATGATCTCCCTGTCACCCTGAGGATTACCACACAAGTGCTTGGGGGAATTACAGGCTTTGTCTTGCCATCTTCTTAGAGGTAGCGACTGTCTCATCCAGGCAAACAAATCTCTTCCCGAGCAGCTGGAGGAGCCAGGACTTGGCAGAGAAGGAGAGAAGGGTTCTCTCCTCATCACAGGGCAGGGAGACTGGGCGCCTCTGGGAGGTTACTGCCACCCAGGGAGCCACCACCATTCGGCCAGCTTGACCGTCCCTTGTTCCCTGAGGGCCTGGTGATCTCACATCTGGTAAGCACAGCCCCAGACGCAGACCCTCATGTTATTTCCCAAGGGTGACTCTGGGTCCCCAGAGAGCCCCACGCAAATCGCAGGAGCTGTGTGTGGTTGCATTTGCTAACATATAAGTAGACGGGGGCGGTGGGGGCATGCGCCAAATCCTCACATGTGTCCAGGTGACAGCCACCGAAGTCCTCAGTTTCCCCCTTTCCTGCGGGGCTGGGGGTGGGGGTTCTCCCTCACCACGGACAAGTTCTCAGACAGGCCTCCCTGAGCAGGGGCTGAGCGTCTGCTCAGAGCCCCAGCAGCCTCTCCACGGCGCGTGCAAACCAAATGGAAAACATCAACAGAACTAAACAAGATGACTCTCCTCCTCCCTCAGGAACAAGGAAAAGTCACAACAGAGGGAGACAGTTCAACAACCTGACTGTCCTCCTCCCTCTGTCCCTGGGTCCCATCAGCTGCTGCCTGGGGGGTGTGCTCTGGCTTCCTTTCATCTGAACCCTACCTACGCTCAATCCTGAAGTTCCCACAATGGTGAAATCTGGACCCACAAAGTGTGTGGATCCCTGTGGGTCCCTGTGGTTTGAATTTTACTTCCCCAGATTCCTAATTCGTCATTCTACAGGAATGTTTGATTTTTACGTGAATTTGCTTGTTTCTACCTTGAGCAAAATGGAGGGGGTGAAAATATTAACTTTTATTAAGTGCCCAATACGTGGACAACACTATATGGCTGCTTTGTCAAGCGTTGGCTTTTTTAATTCTCCAGACAATACTCAGATGCTGGGCTGATCAACTCCATTTTAGAGGTGAAGGCATTGAGGCTCAGAGAGGTTCAGTATCTTGTGTAATGACACACAGCTAGAAAGTGAACCAAGTTCAGCACTCTCTCTCTCTCTCTCTCTCTCTCTCTCTCACGCTTTTTTTAGATTGAAGTTGTGTTAGTCTAAGTCTGAGTCGGGGGCTTTTCTCTCCCACTCAACCCCACATAACCTTAGATGGCTCCCTACCGTTTGGAGACTTCAGTTTCCACCTTGTAAAATGAGTCTCAGCTGCTCTTTCGAGGTTCCTTAGGAAGGCTAATATTCCTAGATTCCAGGAGGCGGCCCCGTTGAATTTGGGAATAGACCCTCTTTATCCAGCCTTTCTCTCAGCTCCCTCCCTAGAACTTTCTACCTTCCACCCTGTAATTCCCATGGTCTAAGGGGGTCTCCATGGCTTTCGTGAAGCCGTGACCTCCCAGACCTTGCAGGGGGAGCCTCCAAGTATCTCACAGACAAGCACGGTCCTCAGCCAACTGAATTCAGAGGGAAAGGGAAAAAGTATTTCTCAGCTGTGAATGGGACCAGGATGGGAGCTGAGAAGGCTTTTCACACCCAGGACTCAACTATAAACTGGAGATCAGATGTCCCGGCCACAGCCCTGGCCACCACTCTAACTGGGTCATATCACAAGACTGACCCCAATGACTTAATCATCACCCCTTCCAGGACCATCTCTGTGGCCCCCCACCCCGTGTATCCCAGTAACAGCTTCCTCCTGCTTCCGAGAGAACACACAGCAAGAAATATGACAAGGCGTCTGTGTAATAAGCCTACCGTGTCTCCTTCCCATCTGTCTTCCCAGAACCTAACACTATGCTTGGCTCGCAGAAAATACCCAGTGTGCCCTAAATGACTGAGCAAGCCCCCTGGCCCAGCGCCTCCCGGCCGGCCGGGGACCCACAACCACCTTGCAAGGCCCCTCCAGCCTCACAGGGGGTTCTGCCCAGTCAATTCATCTCCCCAGCCCTCAGATGAATTGCTGATCTGTCCACCCAGGGGGGGCCGGGAGAGCAGGGACTTTGCAGTTCTCAAGACCTGACAAGAATTTCTGCTTTGTCCTATCTGCCAGCATCCGCAGGGCGAAAGCTGCTCTTCGGCTGGCTCCCGAGAACACAAGCTCCGTGCCTCCAGCTGACAAGCGAGAGGCCAGCTGGTCAGCTGTTGGTTCCATTTATTCAAAGCTGGGCGGCTGGGCCGTTTCTGCCACTGAATGGAGGGAGCCTTCGGACTCCCGTTGAGGCAGCTCCTGTGGAGTGTGCCCGGGGGCTGCCCTGCCTGGCTGGCAACTCGGATCTTCAGTCTCCCAGTTCTAAGAGCCCAGACCCCCCTTCCTGCCCCCAGATCCCACCCTCAGAGTATCAGTGACAGCGGACACCCTGGCAATGGCATTGGGGGCAGCGGCAGGGAGGGGGCGCGGGGCTATTAGCAAATCAAAAGGGAAGACCGCAGAGGAAGGAAAACACCCATCGTGGCAGATGAAAGTGCTACGTTTTCTTTGCAAAAATCCAGATACTGGGAGACCTGCTTTTAAATAAAACAAGTACGCCCTTGTTCCCAAGTATCCCAGGGACGCTTGGCTGATTGGCGAAGCCTCGCTCACATTTTTCTCATGACAAGTTGGATAATAGGTCCATCATAGTGATTCCCTTTGACTCTTGCACTTTTCACACCCACACAAACAACACCGGCTTCGAACAATGCTCTTATTCCGTCTGAGTCTCAGACAGACTCTCAAGCAGGTGGGTTTGAAGGCTCCTTAGAATATTTGCACACCCTCCCTCCTCCCGCTCCCCCGAGCAGATCAGCACAGACCCGCACCTCCGACCATCCCGGCTCCCTCCCTCCCTCCTGCACGCCCAGACACACTCACAAGCACCCATATCAACCTCCGTGCCCTCCTCCTAATGCGCGACCCTGCAGCTGTCCACACTGCCCGATCTCCCCAGGGTCTGTCCAGCCGGGTCCCCCCACCCACCCCGGGGCCCAAGTGCACCACTCACCGCCAAAGCTTGTGGGAAACTTCATGAAGTGAGAATAATTCCCATACATGTTTACTCTTCAGTTCATGTTCCTCTCTCTCTCTCTCTCTCTCTCTCTCTCTCTCTCTCTCTCTCTCTCTCTCTCTCTCTCTCTCTCTCTCTCTCTCTCGCCTCTTCCGAAGAGCACGGCCTCCCGGGCTCCCAAGCGCAGCCGGGCTGCCTTCAACTTGGGCTCACAGGAGTGGTCATCGCTTCCTCGCAGCCGGGCAGCTCGGGCTGGGCCAGCCCTCCGGGATTAGTCAGGAATCCGCCTGTCGCTCAGAGCGGCCACTTAGCGCGTCCGGGCGGCGCGGCAGCTGGTGCCTGTCAGTAACCACGCACGACGCGCCGCGCCCGCACGGGGGATCCTGTTGCTTTGATTCACTCTGGGCTGGGCCGCCGCGCGCCTCCTATTATCCCGGGAAGCGGATCCCTGTGCGACCGCCCCCTGGGGGGCAGGGGAGAGGAGGGAGGCTGCGGGCGGGGCTGGGGGCCTCCTTCCCTCGCACCCAACCACACGCCCGAGCCAACGGGGTATTGTTCCAATGCATTTTCGCACTCCGGCTTCTGTCCCGTCCGGTGCACTTGGTATTTGATCTGTGGAAGGGGTGTGGGTGGGGGGGCAAGAGAGAACAGAGCCCCTTCCAGAAGCACAAGATCGGGAAAGTGCGAGACTGTTCCCAGCGGTGGAAAAGTCCGCTCAAGCATCCCTTCCGGGTGGCCGGGAACATTTGTCTGGGTTGCAGCAGGGCAAGCTGACAGGTGCCATGGGGAGCCGACGCTGGTTCCCACGGCAAGTGTGCGAGGAGGGCCCACGCTCTGTCTGGACGTGGCGGTCGGTCACTGAAGCGATGCAGTCACCTCATATGCCGCTGTCAGGGAGCCATCTGTTCAAAACGCACCACGGAGTCGTCACCGAACCAGAGACGCTCTTGGGTGGAATCCAGCCACAAATCAAAGAGCCTAAGTATCCCCTTGCTGGTCAGATCTGTTATTATAGCTTTCCTGACGAGCCACTGCTTGAACTCCTCCGATAACGGGGAGCTCACTACTATCCCATTCCATTTCTGGATAGCCCTTACTGTAAGAAAGTTTTTTTGAACTGAAATCTGCCTTCTCTCTGCAGCTGCCGCCAGCAGGCTTTGGGCCATCCCTGCAGCCACAGCGGAGGAGCTCGCAGGGTCTTTCCCAGCGGGACCCTCTGCAAATTCACAGATAAATCTCCCATGCCCATAACCGACTTCTCAAGAGGCTCTTAGGTCTTTAAACCCCTCCGCGCATCATCAAAGAATTCCATCCTATTCACAACCTATTCTTTTTCTAGGAACGTACTTCAAATTTATGGAGATTCTCATGGAGGGGAAGGGGGGCAGCCAGACTTGAATACAATACTTCAGATATGACCCAGATCTTCTCCTCGTGGGGTCTGTCGTCAGCAGAGGTGCTAGCACACCCACCAGGGGTGTGGGCTGGGCTCTGGAGCTGAGACAGGGCGAGAGGTTTGCCCCTAAGGCCACATGGCACATAGAGACGTGAGCCAACTCAAGGCCCCAAGGGGGAAACAAATAAGATTCAAATGCTAAGAGAACCCAGGAAAAAAAAAACCCCTAGGAATAAAGGCCCAGAGATGGGAAGGGCACCTGGGTGACGAGGGAGAAGAAGGGCCAAGCTGGGAATCAGAGCAAACGTTGGCCAGGAAGGAGGAAGAAAGGTGCAGGTACCACCGAAGGCTGGTGCACCGGGGACTCTGTTGGCCGGACGCTGGACTCAGAGCATCGCTGAGCACCAGCATAGACACCGGGAGTGCAGATAGATACAGGAGGACTCTGCCTACCTGCATGAGCTTCTGGGCAGCCGTACACGCTAATCCACGTAGCGCGAACTTGACCAGTTACCCCCCACCACCACCGGTTGTATTCTCTCTTTACACATTCCGCATCCTATTCTTGGGCGACGGGTTTGGGGGCCAGCATGCAATATCTTCCTGTATTCTGCTGCCACGAAACCATTTGGGTTCCTTCATCACCCAGGATCTTCCCGGGTCCTGCTTCTTTCTCCAGCACATTCGTCATCACTCCCCACTCTTTGATGACTTCTGAAGCTCTGATGAACTGTTTCTGCATTTTGTCTAGCTCATGGACAAAAATACCGTAAAGGGCATAGGGAGGACATCTTGCAGTGTGCCACCGGAAAGTCTGTCTGTGCCGGGACACTTTGCTCAGACCACACTCATCCTAGAGTGAGTGTTGGGAGGCTGTGTCTGCAGAGCAAGCAGCTCAGCCTTGCCGGGTACAAGTCAGTTCCATCGCTCACAGCCTCAAAATATTGGCAAGTTCCTGACTCTCCCTGCACCTGGTGGCCACCTAGGTTTGTTATGAGGATTACTGAGTCCACGTGTGTTAATCACTTAGAATATGCCGGGCACATAATTAATGCTCAATATGTATCTGCTATTTTGATGATGATAATGTAAGTCAAGCAGGTCCCTTTTTCCCTTGTTTCTTTTTACTCATTTGTAAAATGACGGAACAGGCCCATAGGAGTTCCAAAATTCCCTTCAGCTTTAAAATTAAATGCAAGGGTGCCTGGGTGGCTCAGTCAGTTAAGTGTCCGACTTCGGCTCAGGCTATGATCTCCCGGTTCACGAGTTCGAGCCCTGTGCTGGGCTCTGAGCTGTCAGCACAAAGCCTGGAGCCTGATTCAGATTCTATGTTTCCATTTCTCTCTGCCCTTCCCTTGTTCGCACTCTGTCTCTGTCTCTCTCAAAAATAAAAACAAATGAAAAAAGCTACTAAAAATTTTTAAAAATAAGTTAAAAAATTAAATTAAATGCAAATGAATCCACCACGCATCCCATACTGGTCCATTTTGTCCTCAGGAGTATCTGAAGCAAACGTCTTACAAAAGAACAAACTACAAATTGGTGCACCTGCCCGAGAAAGAAATGAAGGATTCTGGCCCGAATGGCTTTCTGGTAAACAGGCACCGGCTAGGGTCCTTCCGAGTTCTCAAAAACCAGCCTTTGCAAACCTCTCCTTAGAGTCTTGTTCAAGGTCGGCATCAAGATGACCTGTCGGCAGGTTGAGGTAGACGCTACCTTCCTCCCCTTTTGCTAAGCTGGGTACCTGTCTGCTGATCCTCACGGACTAAAGACCAAAAGCCTTACCTTGGAAGCTCTACGCGGAGGAACGTGCGCAGTGGCCGCCTGCCCCACCACCTTCCGGCTGTGTGACCCTGGGCAAGCTCTCCGGGGGAAACAACTGCCCCACTCACCCTGAGGTGTCTGGGGTTTGTGGCTCATGATCCAAGGTGATCAGAAGAGAACAGGCGCCTTGTTTGGGCTTGGTTTGGGGATTTTTGTTTGTTTGTTTTACACTCTAGATTTCCAGACACATACAAGGAAGTAGTATATTCTTGTTTGTTTGCTTGTTGTTGTTGTTGTTGTTGTTGTTTCTTTCCTTTCTCCAGTGGTCCCTTCTGGTCTAGCTGGTTTGCTCACTCTGGGAGCAAGTGTGTTCATCCCCACGTCTGCTTCATTGCTCACACCATTTACCGTCTCCCCCCCGCCCCCCGCTTGCCACAGAAACGGTTTTCCACACGACTGCTAGAACACAGGAGGTGCTCAGTAAGGGCGTTAGCATTTAAAAAATGCTAGATATGCTTACACCAAAGTATCCCGACATATTTTCCTTGTGACGCCTTCCATGGGGTCTAACATTCCATTGCAAGCCATAAACTTTGTCTAAAGTACAAGAAATATGAATGCGGCTTTTCTCGCTAATCCACGTTGTTTGCTGGCACCGCTGTGTCTTGTCTAAGACCATTACTGAAATAACAACACCAGCCCAACCTAAGCCCTTCCCAGGCAGCCCCACTGACCAGGCTCTCCGCCGCCTCCAGCTGCTCCCGGGTTCTCATTAGGATGTCACATGAAGACCTAAAGGCTCGGGGTCCATAGTGGGAATTAGCTAATTCATTCATAAGAATTCTGAGCTCACTTCTTGTCAAGGCTAATTACCCATTCCTCTTAAGTGGTATGTTCTGCTTTTATTAATGCCATTAGTGCCTTTGAGTAAATGAAAAGGGCATGTGTTTTCACTAGTGTGTTTGACACAGACTCAGCAGATCCTATATGCACCCTGGTAATAAAAGGGTGTAGCTTTACCACCGGTCTCTTTGCGTGTGCGCACGTGTGTGCCTTTGACCGATGGCAATGGAAAATAATATTTTGCAGTAAGCACACATAAAAAACCAAAGTCATTTATTAGATATGAAATTTAGATGCAAATGACTCCACGCGGATGATACGGGTTAATGTTTTTATATTTACGTAGTGCTTCCCCTGCATAATAGCATGCAAAGTTTCAATGTGTTTCAATGTGTTGCAAATATGAGAGTTAAACAGGACAGAGCGTCCTACCCTATTTCATAAAGGAGGCGTTTGAGTCCCAGGTTGTGAAGTCAGAGAAGGCAAGGTGGCTACTCTCAGAAGTCTGATTTCAGATGCGGTCTTGCAACGAGGAAGTGACAGAAATGGGTATAAAAACCAGGTCCCCCAGTCTGACTCCCAGCCAACATGTCTTTCACTAGACCTTGAGCCTTCTCTTATTAACAGTGTGTTTCTAGGGGCACCTGGTGGCTCAGTCAGCTGAGCAGCCGACTTCACTTCAGATCATGACCTGATAGTTCTTGGGGTTGCACTCCGAGCCTGGACCCTGCTTCAGATCCTGTGTCTCCCTCTCTCTCTCTCTCCTCTTTCAAAAATAAAATAAAAACATTAAAAAATAATAATAACAACAATGTGTTTCTAGTATCGTATTATGTGTTGTAGGGTCGGAGGTTCTTATTTACATACTGTTTTTTCCTCTCTTCGCTGTCACTCATTCATTCAATTATCATTCAGTCAATACTTAATGAGAGCCTCCTGCCTGCCAATCACTGGGGATACACTGTGAGACAAGATACATCAAGTCCCTGACCTCATGGAGCTTATGCAGGCTGACGGAGGAGACGGGTATCAAACAAACAGTCACAGACATAAATATATCATTATAAGCCATGATAAGTGCTTTGAAGGAAAGTAACTGGATGAGATGAGGGACTCTAGCAGGGAAATCTAATTTAAATTGAAAGGTCAGGGAGACGTCTTTGAGGAAATGACAGTTATACTCAGATCTAAAGGATGAATAAGATTCAGTTGGGGGAAAAGGAGAAGGTGCAAGGAGGGTATACCAGTAGATCTAAGAGCCTAGAGGAGGGAATGAGCTCCTCAGGGTCTTCAAGAAGCCAGGGAGCACAATGTCTGGGGCCCCCCTTTAGAGGATCCGGGCTCCAAGAGTTCCATGGGTGCAAGTCCTCACCCCTGATTCTGTGCTCAACACGCCATGTCAAATGTGTCTGCTGGAAGCCTCCCTTCCTGGCTTTGTCTCCCCTCCTCCTGCAGGTCAAATTCAGCTAACTCGCTGTTTCCCGATGGATCCACCCCAGGAATCCCTCGTCGTGGATGTGCTCATTCTGCCCCTCAGAAGAGCCTCCCCCTCTTCCCGTTCTCTGTCTGAATACCGCCATTCCCCAAGGTCATTCTCATGGTAATTTTAGGTGGCCCTCCGTCTGAACCACTCTCCTCCAGAGTCCCACGGCCTGTGGCTGGGACCACTCTTGTGTCGCTCAACATGTTCCTTCTCGTATGATCGTCATGAATGCATCTGAAAAGCCCACGTACTAGACAGGAAACCCTAAATAACAGGCATCAGAGCAGGAGTCATTTTTGTAGCTACAACAGCCTTCACAACAGAGTCTCACATACTAGAAATCCAGTAACTTCACTATCGAGGAGGGAATAAAGATTTGTTGGTTGTGCTGACCTCTCCCAGGGCGCCAGACACGAGGGGGTGAGTGGCCCCAGGCTCCAGCAGTTTTAACAACCTGAAGTTCATTGGCAGGGGCTCCGTCCCCTGGGGCCGCTCACCACGTGTGGACATTTGTACAACACATCTGTCGTGGCCGCGGAGACCCTCCAAGGACAGAACTGAGGCACATGATGCAGAACGAGCACTGATCAGTTTTAAGACGCCGTAGCTATGGGGCGCCCGGGGGGGCTCAGTCAGTGGAGCATCCGACTTCCACTCAGGTCATGATCTCGCTGCTCGTGGGTTCGAGCCCCACATCAGGCTCGGATCCCGGAGCCTGCTTCAGATTCTGTGTCTCCCTCTCTCTCTGCCTTGCCCCCACTCACAATCTGTCTTTCAAAGATGAATAAACGTTAAAAAATATTTTAAAAAAGAAAAAAAAATATTTAAAAGAGAACCGTCTCAGCTATCACCCCAAAGTGAGCCGTTTCTAGAAGTCCTCGGATGCGTCCAAAGGCCTGTGCTGTCTGTGAAGTGTCACCCACGGCTTTCTAGCCAGTCACGTTTGTATCGTAGCTAATTGTTCTAGTCACTCGTGAGACAGGGGGAGTCAGATTTGCCCTAAGGGAGCTGTTCCCAAACTTGGCATCAGAATTAACCAGGAAGCTTAAAAAAATTACAGAAGCTTTTATCCACCTCCAGAGATTACTTAATTGGCTTGGGGTTGTGGTCTAGGCTTTGGACCTGCTTAAAGAACCCCAGGTGATTCTAAGGCACCTGGAGATGAATGTGGGAAGTACTTCCTTTAATTAAAAAAAAAATTTTTTTAATGTTTTTATTTATTTTTGAGAGAGAGAGAGAAAGAGACATCATGAGCAGGTGAGGGGCAGAGAGAAAGGGACAGAATCTGAAGACAGGCTCCAGGCTCTGAGCTGTCAGCACAGAGACTGACGCAGGGCTCGAACCCATGAACCCCAAGATCATGACCTGAGCCGAAGTCGGATGCTTCACCAACTGAGCCACCGGGTGCCCCAGGACTTACTTAAAGAAAGAGAACGTCCCTTTAACCAGAAGCTAAGAAGGACCCATCGGCAAAAAATGAGAAATCACGTTCCAGGATAATTCCCAGGAACCAGGAAGACCCACTTTGCCCGCTTGCTGGTACACACAGTTGGAGCTGACGAACCCAGAAGCCCTTAGCAGGGTATGTGGAGGCTGAGGACGCCCGCTGCGTAGACTCAGCCTATACGCCATGAGGCTTGCTGCTAGTGCACTCGCGCCCCGCCCCCTCTGCCATCCACATCTTACTCATTCAAGGCACCACTCGGGGCGCCCGGGTGCCTCAGTCGGTTGAGCATCTGGCTCTTGGTTTTGACTCAGGTCCCACGAGGGTGGGATCGAGTCCCACGTCCAGCTCCACAATGAGCATGGAGCCTGCCTGGGATTCTCTCTCCAACCCCACTTTCTCCCTCTCAAAATAAATAAATAAACTTTAAAAAATAAAATAACATAAAGGCGCTCCCTAAAGGCTATCTCCTTCCTCAATCTACCCTCACAAATAGTTAATACTTCCACCATTCTCCAAAAAAACTTGCTTAAATATTGATTACAGCACTAGTTTAATTTCCCTTTGTATCATAGTTACTTATTACACCAGAACCTTCTTCTTGAGTATAGGGACAACTTCTTCATCTTTATAATATCAAAGAATCTAGCATTTTGCTTGGTACACAGCGAGGGCTTAATAAATGCTTATTGAATGGATGCTAGTATTACAACTACAACCCGGACAGACTCTATCCCTGCTCTCGTGGGGACATAAGCTATGAAATTAAAAGTAACTTTTAACCACCCTGAACTCCAAACTAAATAACACTGTCATAAAATTCTCAAGGTAGAAAGAACAGTTACACAGATGACTCCGTGTCTGAGTTCCCCCGTCAAACGATGGTCACAAAACCTTCCTTGTTATAAACGCTCGGCCACAGCTGCAAAGCACATGGGGGCTCTCAGGAAACAGAACAACTGTGATCACACAGAGCGGAGACCAGAGGGAAACATCTGGTCCCTTCCAGAGAGGGGCCAGCAGTTCAAATGTGGGACACTCTAATCCAGACTGGGTCCAGATCCAAGGAGTCCCAGCCAGAGAGCTGGATGTCAGCACTGGCCCTCAGGAAGGCCTGCTCCAGGGCCCTGAGGGAGGAAGAAATCCTGCGAGTAAAGCCCAGCCCCCACCGCCAGGCCACTGGCACTTGCGTTCTGTTAATAGACATGTATTGACCTGCCTGCTGGCTACATACACTCAGGTGTAGACTGAGAGGCTGCAACCCAATGGCATGTAGGCCCAGCGATCTATTTTCAGATCCAGCTCACTCTCGGGGAAGAGGCTCTAAATATACCCTCCAGTGACTGCGGGTGGCAGATTCTCATTGCTGGTGGCGGAGCAGGGTGGGGCCGACAGGGATGTCCAGGACCTCACCATTCCCCTCCTCGCGGCCCCAAGGCCCCACCACTTATAGAGCTCTCCTTACATAAGGGTTAGTGTCTGTTGTATTTGATGGGGTTTTCACTTATGAGCGCCTGGCCGCGGGCTCCGTATGGCAGCAAAGCCACTATTTTGTCCCCTTGCAAGATCTACCGGGCATGGAGATGCCACAAAGGAGGATTTAGGCAAGCTGACCTTGTTCTGTTCTCGGGCATTTATATCACAGGAAAGTCTTGCAATTATATAGGCAACAGTAAGGAAATTTCCCAGGTGTATAACACCCAATAGTCTACGGCATGTTTTTATAGCTTATTTATAAGCAGGTGTGCAATATTATTCAGAGCAAACCTACAGGGGGTTGCAGTCAGAAAGGATGTTGGATAGCAGGACATGAGAATTTATCTTGTCATGATTTTCTCTGTAACAGGGAAGGCCTTCTGAGTTAGTGCTCAGCCCACACGTAGTTCTCTTACTGCCAGAAGCCAAATACTGTATCACCAACTCTACTGCCAGGCAGCTAATCCCAAAAGGCCAGAAAGCATTTGGTTTCCGAAGGAATTGAGTGAGAGCTGCGCTAACCGGCCGCATGCAGGTAACTCTGCCTAATGGCAAAAACAAATAGAAATAGCTAAAGGTAGAGAACTCGCTGATTAGGGCAAGAGTGTGGCACAAGGAAGGTCTTCAAGTCATCGTTTAGCAGTATCGAACAGAGTTGCAGAAATCTCTGGATCTAGTGTACTAGCGTAGTCAGAAGACACCCTGGAACCAGTTTAGCCGAAATCAACCACTGCATGAGACTCGCCTGCGGGGCTTGTCACCCCCAACGGTGTCCAGGCCTTGCGTGGACCTTCTGAATCAGAACCTCTGGAGCCAGAGGGGCCCTGGGCATAAGCGTCTCTAACAAGCCCCACAGGTGATTCCTAGAAGCAGTGAAATGTGCAGACTACAGAACGGCACCCAAAAAAGGCCAAATCTCAACCGGGTGCACGGGCCGTGCTGCAGTGCTAGAGGTCACTCATCCGCGCCCCCTGGTTACTCTGTAAGGCCAACAGAAATGTCTTTCTACAGCCTGTGTTCCTCTAGTCACAGTTATTGTAAGTAGTGGAGTCGAGCTTAGGAAATTCTTTTGACTTTTGTAAATACCGTGTTCTCTCGGGGCACCTGGGTGGCTCAATGACTCAAGCATCCGACTCTTGATTTTGGCTCAGGTCATGATCTCAAGGTTCATGAGATTGAGTCCCACATTTGGGACTCATGCTATCAGCATGGAGCCTGCTTGGGATTCTCTCTTTTCCTCTCTCTCTCTCTCTCTCTCTCTCTCTCTCTCTCAAAAAAAAAATACACATTAAGGAAAAAAAACAGGGAAACCTTGGTGGCTCAGTCAGTTAAGCACCTGACTTTGGTTCAGGTCATGATCTCGTAGTTCGTGGGTTCAAGCCCTGTGTCAGGTTCCTCTGCTGTCAGCACAGAGCCTGTGTTAGATCCTCTGTCCCGCTCTCTCTGCCCCTTCCCTGCTTGTTCTCTCTCTCTCTCTCAAAAATAAAACAAACATTTAAAAATTTTTTAAAAAGCCAGAATTTCATCTTCCAGGTGAAATGTGGTAGAGAGAACACAATATTTAAATTTTTTAAGTGTGTATTTATTTTGAGAGAGGAAGAGAGGGAATGGGCTGGGGAGCGGCAGAGAGAGGAGAGAGAGAATCCCAAGCAGGCTCTGAGTTGTCAGCATGGAGCCTGACACGGGGCTCAATCTCAGACCATGAGATCATGACCAGAGCCGAAATCAGGAGTCCAATGCTCAACCAATTGAGCCACTCAGGCATAACGCCACCACCACCACTACCACCCCCTCCCACCTATGTTTTTAATGTGGAAAATGCAATTCCCGAACTATCCAAACCTCTGTCCCTGGCAAGCAGGTGGCCCAGGCTCTGGTCATATGAAGATTAGGGAAAACGGGTTGAGTGCGAAGGTGAGGTAGGGGTGAAGTGGTGCTTGCCTGCAGCTACAGGTTTTGGAAAGACTTTGTTGGGAGAAAGCAGGCCCAAGAGACCAGAAATAGTTGAAAGTATTCAGTATACAGGGGACCGGGTGAAGAGGAAAGGCCTGGCAAAAAGCAGCCTCAGAATATGTAGTGAGAGACTCAGCTACAGGGTCTGAAGGACGGGGCGAGGGCAGATCTAGAAGCAGTTTCCCGGTGCATTGGCACGCGGGAAGAGGAAGGCTGTTCTGTTGTCTGTGACTTCACCCAGGGGCAGCTGTTAGGGTACAGCGTTATTTCTGGAATTGCCCAAACATCAGGGACTCTTAAGGGGGAATTTCAGACACATCAGCAGGCTGGGCACAGATATTTAAGGACTGGAGCCTTTCTGACGCCTCATCAAAGCCTGCGTCTGAGCTGATGCTGCCCCCTCCCGCCTTGACCCTGCACAGATGCCTTTGGTCCAGACTCGTGGCAGGCTTCAGCCAGCCAAGACTGGAAGCGCTCGGAAATCAGAGGTGGAGAAGGCGGGGCAGCGGAGAGAACTTCCGCTTGACATCCTGGCAGATGAAAATCGCTCCCAAGGACTTCAGGTCACCAAAAGCTAAAGCAACAAGGGAGGAAATTCAGTTAATCCTATATGTAGTTTTTGAACTTCCACTGTTTTCCCAGCTGTTTGACGGGCACGGATATACACTCTCTATACTTCAGGGGAGGATCAGGCACGCCAGGTGATGTAAGAAAGCAATCATGATTAGGGCTAAAAATTAATCAGTCTTTTTCCATTGGAAAGTAGGCAGAGGACCGTATTAAAACTTCCGTTTATTGATCAGTTTGCCCGTGGTCGACCAGGAGGACACTGAGAGTGACATAGAAGGGCAGCTGCCATCCCTCCTCCCGCCGTCCATCCATCCTGTGCACTCTTGACAGATTAATCCCCCTAATGCACGGCTCTGATGTGATTCCTCAGGCCAAAGACTCTTAATGGCTCCCCCTCCACCCACAGAGGTATCTACACTGAGTCCCCTTCCATTTCTCCAAACCTTCAGCCTCTCCCCTTGACAAAGTACATTCTAGTCTCCAGAAAAGTACACCGTGTTCTCTCCCCCAAACACACCCTGCTCCCTCCTTCTCCTCTGTTCCCTGCTTTTGCTCAAGATGCTTCATTCCTTCTGGAATACCACCTTCCCCACCATTCATCCCCATTGGCTGAATCCTAGCTGGTCCTTCTCTGGGCTCCTAAATACTACCTCCTTCTAATCCCCCCAGTGAGGTATCTCTCTCTTTCTCTCTCTCGCTCCCCTCCTCCTTCTTCGCCACGTGGCTGTGTGTATCTCCTTCTCTTTGTCTGCTCCTGATACCCCCAGCTTTGTGCACCTCTCTGTCATGATCCACAACTAGCTCTGGTCTTTGGATTTTCTCAACGTGAAGCCCATTTACAGACTAATATCACTGAACTTGTTGTTATTAAAAACTCATGCCCCTTTTAATTCATGCTCTTTCCTCAGTGTCTATTGAGGGCTTGGTCTAAATGGGATGAGGTAGGGGCCTCAGCTTCCTTGGGGGGTGGAGACGCATTGGAATGTGTCATTCCACCTCAGTGATCAATGCCTTTTCCTTAGGAAGGGTCCCGTGCCACACCCCATCCCACCGCCCTAGCAAATGTCAGACCTCTGCTTCTCTGCTTTCATTGTACATCCACTCTTTCTCGCCAGCACATATCCTGATTATAATTAAACAATTGTGTAACTCTTCGCTTAACACCTGCCTCCCTCCATGGACAGAAAGCTCCACGGGAGCAAGACCCATCATTCAGTCCTGGGACGTGGCTGGTAGGCAATGAGTGGTTGGTGAATGGATGCCTAGCATTTACTACACTCTGTGCTAGATTTTAGCTTTGTGAGCATAGTGGGTGTCTTACCCGCCCTTCACTGTCTAAGAACACAGGTGATGTAGGACTTTTTTTGTATACTCCAACACTTCCAGTGGTGACTTGTTCAAGCAGATGCTCAAAAGGAGAAAAAGAAAGGAAAGGAAAGGAAAAGAAAGGAAAGGAAAGGTCGTTGAAGCTGTCCCCCTACTGGGAAAATGGTCCAAAGTCAGCAGTGTTGAGTCAGTAACATCACATTTGATTCAAAAGTTGGCACATTGAGTCTGATAAATCAACAAATAATTATTGAGCGCTCAAATCACATAGAATTTTTTGCCTGTCTATCTGTGTGCCTATATGTCTGTCTAGGATTAGAAAAGGGGTTGTAGAGGCAGCAAAACATCTGGTTTAAGCCCTAACTTTGTCCCTGAGTATCAGTATGACCTTGAACAGTTGGATTCCCCGAACGTCAGCTTCCAGTTTCCTCCGCCTTTCAAATGAGCCCAAAAATTCTTAGTCAACAGGGATGCTCTGAAGATGGAAAGTAGGGATGTATTTGAAAGCCTTTTGTAAAATGTGAAGTGTGATAACATGTATAATTATTATGAGTGCACGATGAAAAGAAAAGGCAATGAAGGCAATGAAAGGGACCGAGGCTGTGAGAGTCGCAGTCATCTTCTAGGCAGCGAGATGCGAGCCAGGACTGGGGCATGAGGCCCAAGCTCTTTGAGCCCATCTGTCCTGACCCCCTGACAGTCCCTAAGCCTCCAGAGACTCAGGTCCATCATCTCGTCAAATGGGCTGGGAGGCGCCTGACTTCCTGGGAGGAGCGGGCTTACTAATAAAGAGATTGTCTTAATACTGCGAAGTACCGGGTGCCATGGTAACGGGCATTACATGATCTGGAGAACAGGAGCCGCTCTTGATAAGAATAGGGAGCCTGCAGCTGGGAGAAAGGGGGTGGGGGTGGAGGCGATGCAAACCTGGGTAGACACAGAGCAGGCACCAAAGGGAATGAACAGTCTCTGTGGTGCCCGCCTCTTCGGCCTGTGCCCTGCTACCTGGCGCGTGTCTCAAGTCCCTCCAGATTTTCTGCTGCTGGTGCAGTTTCAAGTCTGCTATGTGCGTACCCAGGTAGCCCCCAGTGCTTTTTAAAGATATGGACATGTGCCAATATTTGGGTAACCAGGTTGTGAATTTACCAAAAAAAAAAAAAAAAAATCCCAGAAACACGGGGGGTTTTTTTGGACTCACCGATGAATGACTTGAAGAAGTTCTCTTGTAACTCAGTTTGGCACGGCATCTGGGTTGATGATGTTCTTCATGCCTCCTACCAAAGTGGAGAACCAGAGTTCATAGTACGAGTACAAGGTCAAGGCCAATGCTGATTTCCATACCATCAAATTTCATTACTCTATTAAAATACTGCCTGTCCATCTGAGGACACGCCGCACAGCACAGAGGCTGCCGGGCCAAAGGAAAGCATGTCCGATGGGGCAACGAAGGAGATTCACACTTGCGTGTTCCAGACGTTAGACTGGGTGCTTTACCCACATCAGCTTCTGCCGGGGAGTCTATGATCTCGGGTTCTGGGCCCAGCTTCTCACCAGCCAGCTGTGACATCTTTGGGTTGTTGTTTTTAAGACAAGAATGTCTGTTCACAAACAGTATGATGATTCTGTTGTTAAAAGAGATTCCGCATCCAGTGGTCCCTAAGTGTCTCCTACTTACCCCCTCTCCTTTTCTTACCTCCTGCTAGTTGCTCACTTAGCAGTGAGGTGCTGAGATGACCATCACGATGAAGAGACCCTGTTTCCTTCTGGGTTTATCTCCTCTTTCAGCTTGGGCTCCTGCGGTAATACAGTAGTTGCCTCAAAGGCAAATTGAGTGCCTATTTTTTTAAATTTTTTAATGTTTATTTATTTTCAAGAGACAGAGAGTGAGCAGGGCAGGGGCAGACAGAGAGAGAGAGACACAGACTCTGAAGCAGGCTCCAGGCTCCAAGCTGTCAGCACAGAGCCCCAGGCAGGGCTCGAACACATGAACTCAAGATCATGACCTGAGCCAAAGTAGGCTGCTTAACCAACTGAGCCACCCAGGTGCCCCTATTTTTGTGTCTGTTGAACACATAGATGTTTCTACCATTTTTAGGACTAGAGAAGACGGGTCTCAAGAAGAAGAGGATTTAGATTTGGAACCTGAAAGAGCTCCCTGCTCCCAAGATGGAGGGGTCCACAAGAATGCTGTAGCATGGGTGGCTAAGAATATTCCTTTTCTGTAGATTTTTAAGAAAAACTAGACTCTTCCCTTCCCTGCTTCATGTAAGATCAACATGATTGCCTGCAGGGAAAAGGAGGGATTGCCTATGATTACTTTAAATATTTTATGTGAGTTCTGGGGTGCCTGGGCGGCTCAGTCAGTTAAGCATCCAACTTCAGCTCAGGTCATGATCTCACAGTCTTTGAGTTCGAGCCCTGTGTTAGGCTCTGTGCTGACAGCTCAGGGCCTGGAACCTGCTCTGGATTCTGTGTCTCTCTCTTTCTGCATTTCCCCCACTCGCTCACTCTCTCTCTCTCAAAAAAAATAAACAATAAAAAACTTTTAAATATTTTATGTAAATTTGAAGGACCTATGGATTTTTTCAAAAATATTTTTTAGAATACAGTAAAATTTGAACAATGATGGACCCTAGGTCGTGGAATTTTGAGGTGACTTTGATCTTCTTCTCCAAGACTCTTAATATTTTACAAGTTCCCTACCACCTCTTCCTATTACTGATTACATTTGCAATGAGAAAAATAATTAAAATATTTTTAAAATTTTAAACAAAAGTATTCTTTAGTTCTCTGAACTGGTTTTTGTTTGTTTTGTTTTTGCCACTGGTACCTCAGAGATCACGGCCCCTTCCCTTCATACATTTTATTTCATAAGGCACGTAGTTGAGGAACAGTAAGACAAACAAACAAAACGCCTGGAATCCTCACCTCCCTGAGAAAGCCGTAAGGTCGAGCCAGAACAGAAGGTTTTATGAGCATCCCCTTGGCACAGCCTCTCAGGGACCCACCCAACCAGAATCTCATCCCATTTATGAGTCAGTCTCTTCAGCTACCCCTCCCCCACCCTCTCCTCCACTTCCTCCCACCCATGATCATTTAATTACCATCTGCTTTTCATGTCCCTCGAAAATCACTGAAAAGACACGCAATCAAGATTCTTGGACCATGAAAGCTTATCTTGTTCCTCTTCTGCCGATTTTTCCATATACCTTTATAGAGTAATGTGTGTGTCCTGTGATATCAGAAGACCTGAGTCCAAATCCTGACTCTGCTATTTATAACACATACAGTCTTAGGAAATACACGTACCTTCTCTGTGCACGCATGCTGTCATCTGTGAAATGTGAGTGACAGTTGTAACTATAAGAGATTTGTGAAAAGGTGATACAATGCAGGGCATAGTAGGTCCTAAACTTAAGAAAACATCTATTTTGGGGCACCTGGGGGGCTCAGTTGGTTAAGCATCTGACTTCATCTCGGGTCATGATCTTGCAGTTCATGAATTCCAGCTCCGCATCGGGCTCTGTACTGACAACGTGGAGCCTGGAGCCTGCTTCAGATTCTGTGTCTCCCTCTCTCTCTGTCCCTCCTTGCTCTCTTTCTCTCTCTCTCTCTCAAATGTAAATAATAACCATTGAAATTTTTTTAAATAGAGAAAAGAAAACATCTGCTCTTACCTGGAGAGGACGACTCAACTCTACAGACAGGACCTGGGGTTTACCAGCAGGCCTCCTGGCATTTCAGCAGCTTCACCCCACGAGGCCAGGCTGACAATGGCAATTTACACAAGTCATGACTGTCCACAATCCACAGTTATCTGGACATGTGAGCGACCTCAGCAACAGCACTGCGGGCCAGGCTTTGAGCCAGCTCCACCTGCCGTGAAACCATGGAGGGCTTCTCCTCCCAAGCCTTCGTATAGTTCAGCAGATTCAATAAACATGGTTTCATCAACTCCCATGTCCCAGCCTCTGTGCTGGCCTTGGGGACAGAAAGAAGTGTCAGAAATGGTTCCTGCTCTTCTCCAGCTCACAATCTAATGAATCACTTTGATGTGGAAACCTGTTTTATGCTACACTTCCCTTTAGCTGTGGCTGTCTCTTCGCCTTCACAGCCAATACTTCCAGAAGCTGCTGTCTGAGCACCCTCCCCCGCGCCCGCCCCCACCCCCATCCATTTGCTCACTTCCACTTGCTTCTTAGTCCACAAAGTCTGGCCTCCACACCCCCACTCTAATAAGACCACTCTTTCCAAGGTCATCAAAAACCCTTTGCTTCAGATTCGAATTAATATGTTTTAGCTCCTGTTCATCTAACAATGGAACATCATTCAACACCGCTGACTTACTCTCTTCCCTCCTTGAAGCATGATCCTGTGGCCTCCTTGGCACATCCTTACAGATCCAAGTATTCATAGGCCATCTAGACATCTACACTTGGGTGCCTCACGTACCTGACATAACCTAATTACGCTCAAGATCTTGCCTCCAAATCTGCTTTTTTTCCAGGGTCTTCCACCCCTAGATGGCATCTCTATCCACTAGGAAACCATTTTTCCCCTTGCTTCTTTTACTCAATGCTGTCAGTTCTTCTCCTCATCTTCAGTGCACCCAGCTGGGTCTCCATTTTCTTCTTCCTGGTTTGCTATAAACACCTCCTTTTTCACTTGCTTCCATGGTTACCCTCTCCATTCCATTAGTCACAAAATAGCCAGATTTTTTTTTTTTATGCAGAATCGATCGTATGACTCATATGCTTAAACCCTTTAATGACTGGGGCACCTGGGTGGCTCAGTTGGTTAAGTATCCAACTCTTGATTTTGGCTCAGGTCATATCTCCTGGTTGTGAGATCAAACCTCTTGTCAGTCTCTGTGTTGGACTGGGCATGGAGACCATTTAAGATTCTCTTTCTAAGCCTAAATGTCCATCAGCTGATGAATGGATCAAGAAGATGTAGTTTATCCATACAATGGAATACTACATGGCAATGAGAAAGAATGAAACCTGGCCATTCGTAGCAACGTGGATGGAACTCTAGGGTGTCATGCTAAGCAAAATAAGTCAGACAGAGAAGGACAGATACCACATGTTTTCACTCATAAGCATAACAGGAGAAACTTAGCAGAGGACTCTGGGGGAGGAGAAGGGGAAAAAATAGTTGACGAGAGAGAGGGAGGCAAACCATGAGAGACTCTTGAAGACTAAGAACAAACTGAGGACTGGTGGGGGAGGGAGAGAGGAAAAGGGGGGTGATGGGCATGGAGGAGGGCACTTGTCAGCATGAGCACTGGGTGTTACATGGAAACCAACTTGACAATAAACTATAAAAGGAAAAAAAAGATTCTCTTCTTCTCCCTTTCCCTTTGACCACTGCTCATGCACGCTCTTTCCCTCAGAATAATCCTTTAACGATTTATAATTGAACTGAAAAATAATCTCCTTTACCATAACTTGATCTTTAAGTCCCCATGACCTGGCCCCTGGCTACTTCTTTACCCTAAATTCATGTACTCCTCCCTTGATCACTGTGTCTCAGCTCTCCTTTCAGGGCCTACAACATGCCACACCCTTTCCTGCCCCAGGGCCTTTAAGCATGCTGGCCCCACTACTTGGAATGCTGTTCTACCAACTCCATCAGGCAACTATGACCAGTATTTCAGGACCCAGTATAAAGGTCACCTCCTCAGAAAAGCCCTTCCTAAAACTCCAGTTTGAATTAGATCTCCCCTCTAGACTCCTTTATAAAGCTCTGCTATTTCTCACCAAATCTTATTAAAACTTTATATTTATCTCATTATGTATGTGATGTTTGCATCTCTAAGACTTCAGCTAGCATGTCTACAGGCATTTTGTGTATGACCTTAACTTTGTCTTACATTCAGGAAAGAGACCTGGGACATAAACAGGCCTCTACATCCACAAAGGAAATTCATGCTGGCTTCAGAAGTTAATAAACTTTCTCTTTCATTCAAAGAAAATAGAGTGGAATTCCAAGGATTACCAAGTATTTGAGAAAATTCAGCATCACAAAAGAATCTAGATAAACAAATAAAACACTCACTCCATAGAAAACAAAACAGAAGAGACCTTTTAAGTGATTCTAGGGGGGCTGGGGGGCTCAAGCAGTTAAGCATCTGACTCTTGGTTTTGGCTCAAGTCATGATCTCACAGTTCATGGGTTCAAACCCAATGTGGAACCCAAGCAGAGCCTGCTTGGGATTATCGCTCCCTCTCTCTCTGCCCCTTCCCTGCTTGTGCTCTCTTTCTCTCTCTTTCGAAATAAATAAATAAACTTAAAAAATAAAACAATGATTCTAATTCCTCTGCTCAGAAAGATTCAGGGAGATAGTGCATCCACAAAACAAAAAGAGTTACTGTAAAAAGAAAACATTCAGAGAGCAAGAAAGAGACACTGGAAATTACAAACATAGTGGCTAAAGAGAAAAGGTCAATGGAGGGGCGCCTGGGTGGTTCAGTCAGTTAAGCACCTGACTTCGGCTCAGGTCATGATCTTGCGGTTCATGGGTTCAAGCCCTGCATCAGGTTCTGTGCTGACAGCTCAGAGCCTGGAGCCTATTTCAGATTCTGTGTCTCCCTCTCTCTGCCCTACCCCTGCTCATGCTCTGTCTCAAAAATAAATAAATTATTTTTAAAAATGTTTTTAATTAAAATAATTTAAAAAAAAAAAGAAAGAAAAGATCAATGGAGGACAAATTCAAAGAGACCTCCAGATCATGGGCCATAATAACAAAGAGAAAATTTCAGACAAAAAGTTGAGAGACTTAGAGGGTCAACCCGATAAGTGGACCACCCAATTAATGAACATTCCAGAAAACATAAGCAGAGAAGATGGAAGGGAGAAAATGGTAAAAGAAAGAAAGAATGACAAACACCTGGAGGTTACAGAAAATACACACTAGGTCCACCACCCAAGTATATACCAGTAAAAGTTTAGACATGCCAACAATAAATAAAAACTTAAAGATTTAGAAAAAATTAAAACTGGTTATCTGTAATGTAACATGTATCAGACTGTCACCACTAAATCTGTACACTAAATGTCAGAAATTTGACATCCACTGCACCTTTTAAAAAAAATTTTTTTTAACATTTATTTATTTTTGAGAGAAAGAGACAAAGTGTGAGCAGGAGAGGGGGAGAGATGGGGAGATGCTGAATCAGAAGCAGGCTCCAGGCTCTAAGCTGTCAGCACAGAGCCTGACGACGGGCTTGAACTCATAAGCCGTGAGATATGACCTGAGCTGAAGTTCGACGCTTAACCAACTGAGCCACCCAGGTGCCCCTGTACCTTTTTTTAAATGTTTATTTATATATCTTGGGGGGCGGGAGGGGCAGAGAGAGGGAGAGAGAGAATCCCAAGCGGGCTCCATGATGTCAGCACGGAGCCCAATGTGGGGCTTGAACTCACCAACTGTGAGATCATGACCTGAGCTGAAACCAAGAGTTGGACCGTTAACCAGCTGAGCCACCCAGGCTCCCCTGTACCTTTTCATAATGATCATTTGAAAGCATACTCCAGCCAAGTGAAACAGATATCTGAGTGAGAGGAAAGCATGGGGGAGCCAGAAAGAGTAAAAGTAACTCAGTAATGAAGTGAATTGAAATCCTACAGTGACAGTTCCCCAAGGGACCTAGAAAATAACCAAGCCCATGAGGAAAGGAGGCCAAGCCCTTTGAGAAAGATACCTTCACGTGTCAAGGGCTCTCCCTCAAAATTCACAGCTCTGAAGCTACTTCCTACCGATACTTAATAGAATAAATACTCAGAGAATCATTGGCGTTTATTGCGGAAAGGGAGCTGAGAAATTCTTTCACAGAAACACTAGAACACAAAAGAACACAGAAACAATAGTGTGGATTTTGGAGTCAGGCCACCTAGGTTCACACCTTGCCTCACCACCTTGAAAATTGCTTAGTCTTGCTAAATCTCAGCCCCTTGTGTCTAAAATTGCAATGATGATTGGTCCTTGCTCATGGTCATTTTGGAGATGGACCACAGTAATGTATATACAATGCTTAGAAAGTTGTGCTTAGCACTTAATACATGCTCAATAAAATGGTAGCCACCATTGTTCTATGGAGACCAATCCTGAGGTACAGAGAAACTAAGCGGTGTATGGAAACAAGAACATGAACCCAAATCTCCAGTTCCTTCTCCACGTAGAGTTTCATGGTTCTCTTTTGGTTCCAGAAACCTAGAACAACATTGGCTGGCTTCCTGGATGTCCTCGCCTAGACTGGGGATGTTCATAACTTCTGCGTTCAGTTATGTCTCAGCCCAGGTCCCGTGCTGAAAAAGAATTAAAATTGAATTTAAAAGTTTTTAAATCAAGGCAATTTCCTGTAACAAGTAATGGGGATGAGAAGCTGGATGCTCAGAAAAGAGGAGCACCGACTGTGAGTGAGAAGGAAATGTAGTTAGGAACACCAGGAAAAATAAAATTAGCCCAGAGTTTTATTAAAAAAGTCACAGTCTATATATACAAAAATAAAAATGTATCATGATTCTGAACATGAATAGAATGTATGAAAACAGAATCCATCTGGCATTGATTCTGGAAGCCTTTTCCTTTGAACGGAAAAGTCTTAACAACATAGTATTAAAAAGATAAACTGAGGCACATTAAATTTTTGAAGAGTTTATTTGAGCAAGCATCGGTTGGAATCCACCAGAACCAAGTCCAGCTGGTGGACAGGATCTAGGGGAGAGACTTTTATAGAACAGACATATAAGCAACGCCAGGAAATTATTTCATTGTCTAAAGCTCAATCAGTTGTCTTATTTAGGAAAGCCTAGTTGGCTGTTGTGATTGGTTGCTCTTAAATTTTACTTTCTTGGATACAATTACATTTATAGCAATTGACTCTGGCTTAGGTAAGCTACCAAGATATTAGAGCCACCTCAGTCTAATGGCCTCTGTGTTTAATTACTCAACAATAGAATTACATCTTTTCTGTGGGTCTCATCATACTGCCTGGTTCTGAGGAGAATAATTAAATAATCATAACATAAATACCCATTGATTTTTAATCTATAAAATCAACATGTAAGCCAAATACAGAGGATCTAATGGTAGTTACAGAGCAGCGTAAATATTTTTTTTAAAATTTATTTTGGAGAGAGCATGCAAGTAGGAGAGAAGGGCAGAGGGAGAAAGAGAAAGAATCATAAGCAGGCTTCTTACTCAGCATGGAGCCCAACTTGGGGCTGGGGTCATAACCTGAGCCAAAATCAAGAGTCAGACACTCAACCGGCTGAGCCACCCAGGCACCCCCAGAGTGTAAATATTTTAAATAAGCAATGGAAAAGTAAGAGAACAGCTGATAGAAGTCAGAGCACGGAGGGAGGTGAAGTCCTTATTTTGCAGTGCAAAAATCAGAAAAGTAATCCAGAGTTGAGATATCAACAAACATAATCTTTTAAAAACACAAATTTAAATATATTATTTCAAATTACATAGGTGAGGAACAACAAAAAAGCAAAATTAGAAAGAGGATTACAGTTACTGAAAATGAGTTCTATCCTTCCTCTTTTATGGTAAGAAATCAATCAACACTATTTAAAATTGAAAAACCAAGAGAAAGGCATAAAAGCATTTAGGTGGATAAAGTTTGAAAATAGCTACCCGAAGAACTAGAAACTGAAATCATTAAACATAGGCACAGATGAAGGAAGGGGAAGGAACATTTCTACTTTTCATTTACTAGTGTCCTTTTTCCCTGAGTATTTCTTATTCTGTGCATCTGTTACTTTAATTAGTTAGGGAGTGAAAAACATGCAAAGCTAAGTAAATAGAACTTCTGGGAGAAAGGAGTCAACCACAGAGTTCTGGGAGGTGGAACTGAGCAGTCTTATGAGGAACAAGTGACCTCAGGAGTGGTTCCAGAATTCTCCCTATGTGAGCACCACCCAGGTGTGCCCTTCTTACATCTGAAACACAAATGTCCTTTTTTTTTTAAATGTCTTTTAATGTTTTATTTATTTTTGAGAGAGAGACAACATGAGCAGGGGAGGGTAAGAAAGAGGGAGACACAGAATCCAAAGACAGGCTCCAGGCTCTGAGCTAGCTGTCAGCACAAAGCCTGATGTGGGGCTCGAACCCACGAACCATGAGATCATGACCTGAGCTGAAGTCGGATGCTCAACCGACTGAGCCACCCAAATGTCATGCAAATCTGAACTGATGGCTGGCATTACAGGAGATTAAGGCCTAAAGAGTTTCGTTGGCCACAGCTAAAGAGGGACCCATTGCTTCAAGTGACCATGAGATCCTAATGCAGTGGTGGGCTGGGTGTAGCTCATGACTCAGTGGTCAACACCGTAGGCTCTGGAACACTTACCAGCAGTGTGGCTTCAGACAAGTGATGGAAATAATTATACCCATTCCCTAGGGTTTGCCGGGCTTAAGTGGGCTCATTTGTGTGAAGATGAGTGTTAGCTGTTATTATTACAAAGACATGCAGACTCCGGGCTCCAGGAGAACCTAATGTCAGTAACGAATGTTTTGAAGATTCCACTAAGTGATGACTCTCTCTAGCCCTTCCCTTCCCTCATAGAGACAACTTGATTTTAGCCTGGGGAAAGAGAATGCCAGTTTGGGGAACCAGAAACTATCAATACCCATACTACTAATAAAAGTTAACATTTTTCGAGCCGTGTGTTTGCCATATGCCAGGAACTGTGCATAGTACTTTACACACGTCATCTAGCCCATCTTCACCATCAGGTGAGACCGAAATTACTATCTCTGGTTTTTTTAATAGTGGTAAGGCACACGTAACAAAACTTACACGTTAATTATTTTTAAGTGCAGAGTCCAGTAGTGTTGAGTACTGTTGAAAACAAGATGGCCGGTTCAAAATGGAGTTGCTTGTGCTAAACCCCATGTCACCAAACCCGGTCAACTCAGTTACAGTTTCTGCTCCTTCAGAGATGGAGCTGTCAACCAGTCAATCAGGAATCTCCTAATCAGCATCAGTAGGAGATCTGCCTTATAAAACCCCCGTCATCCCCTAAATGGAATATAACCTTCTAATGACCTAGTATAAGTTCCTTGGTCTTGCTCCTTTCTGCCTATAATAGTCTTTCATTTGTACAGCTCCTTGGAGCCATTTTTTTTCTTTTCTTTTTTTTTTTTAAGTTTATTCATTTATTTGGGAGACAGGGGGAGGGAGGGGCAGAGAAGGAGAGGGAGAGAAAGAATCCTGAGAAGGCTTCTCACTATCAGCTGGAGAGGCAGGTCTCGAGCCCACAGACCAAGAGATCATGACCTTGGCAGAAATCGAGAGTCGGGCTCTCAGAGGACTGAGCCACCCAGATGCCCAGGAGCCCCTTTCTATCTGCTGGATTGGGTGCCGCCTGATTCACGAATCCCTGAAAAACCAATAAGATCTTTAAAATGTCCTCAAAACGTTCACACTGTGCGTTCACACTGTGCGTTCACACTGCTGTGCAGCCACTCTCCAGGCCTGCCTTCATCTTGCAAAACCGAAATTCATGAAACAGCACTCCTTTACCATCTCCACTTTGCAGAAATGGAAACCCAGTGTTAGACCATGTGTAAATGCTGTTATTCAATCATTTCTAACCCATGAACAAAATGGAAATTTGGAATCATTCTATTTAAGAGCCCAAGCCAGTTACTAGAAAGGCCAGATTTCAAGCCGGACTGCAAAACCCCGACGTGGTCCTGGCTGGTGAGACGGCCCCTGTGGGAAGGCCTGAGCACAGCACCCAGAATGAAGGACTAAGCCACATGGGCAAAGAGAACCTATGGGAAATACATATAAAGTGACTTAGACGTTTTCACATCATAAGAAAGAGGTATTAAAATTGTTCTAAATTATTCTAAGGCAGAGCTATAGGGTGGGTCCAGGTGGGTCAGGTGTGTAGTACCTGACACTGATTCAATTGCGGGCAGGATTTTTTTTTTATAATAATTGAGGTGCCTGGGTGACTCGGTTAGGCTTCTGACTCTTGGTCCTGGGTCAGGTCATGATCTCATGGTTTGTGAGTTCAAGCCCCGCATCGGGCTCTGCGCTGACAGTGTACAGCCTGCTTGGGATTCTCTCTCTCCTTTCTCTGTCCCCCCGCCTCAAAAAATGATAAATAGGGGCACCTGGGTGGCTCAGTAGGTTAAACGTCCGGCTTCAGCTCAGGTCATGATTTCACAGTTCGTGGGTTCAAGCCACGTGTTGGGCTCTGTTCTAACAAACAGCTCAGAGCCTGGAGCCTGCTTCAGATTCCGTATCTCCCTCTCTCTCTGACCCTCCCCTGCTTGCACTGTCTCTCTCTCTCTCTCTCTCTCTCTCTGTCTCTCAAAAATAAATAAAAAACATTAAAAATTTTTTAAAAAGATAAATAAAAGACATTTTAAATTTCTTAAAAAATAATAAAATGTACAAATAGGGCATCTTCTAGTCCTTCTCTTTTTGGACTCTTCGTGTGACTTTACAGATCCTCAGCCGTCTTGGGCACCCTTCTCAGAAACTTCGAGGCTGCGGTCAGCTGTGTGGGTGGGTGCTCAGGAGCATTAAATGTGTCAGGAGGCAGGAGAGTTGGGGAATGAGCTCACACCGGTCAGTGTTACAGAGGTCATCTGTGCCTTGCCCTGAGGCAGAGACAAGGGTGAAGTCACTGTTCCGGTCAGTGTTACAGAGGTCATTTGTGCCTTGCCCTGTGGCAGAGACAAGGGTGAAGTCACTGTTCCCCCACAGCTCAGACAATGGCCCCGGTGGGAACTCTGAGTGTTAATATTCATGCACACCTCCCCTTGGAGGGTCCACGCCCCCTGGAAAGTCCCTTTACCCACCGGTGTGTTCCATGACTGCTCCTTCCCCCGGCCCCTCCTTACCTCTCTCATCACCTCTGAGTACATCTCTGCGCGCTGAACACTTTAGCACAGACTCAGGCTTCCTCTTCTTATTACTTTCAGAAAATTCTGTGGGTGGAAAGAAATTTAATCGGTAATAATAAGGCTTTCTATTTTTAGAGCTCCTGCCTTCCGAGCAACCCGGAGAATGCCACAGTTATTACAGAATCAGTTAACGGGTTGAAAGGGTCTTCCGAAGGTCTTCTAGGGAAGTCCCCTGCCGAGAAGCAACCCTTTCCTGAAAGCCACCTTGGACGGGCACTAGCCTCCTTTTGTCTGACCCTGGGCTCAAACTCAGTCCCATGCCCGAGAGCCTCAGCCTCCAGAACCTATCCCCACCCCCTGCCCTCCATCCTGTCTCGCAGGAAGGGTTGCAACAGACTCCAAACGTTCTCCCAGCCAGCCCTTAGTGTCTCATCCAGTCAGCGTCTACACCCCCAATTCCGTGATCTTTCTAAAACACAGCTCTGATCACACGTGCAATGCGAGGTCAGACATGCAGTGTTATGGGAAGACAGTAGGGATGAAGATTAGGGACAGTGTCACAAGCTGGGATTCAGAAGATCACAGGAGGTCACCAAAAAGAGTGGGGAGAAGGAGACGTGTCGGGCGGAGGGCACATTCATCACAGAGCCTGGGAGCCAAAAGTGCATGGACATGCCTCATGCAAATGAGGCAGAGTGGCGAGGGAAGTGGAGAGGACCCCCCCAGATTGGGGGCCAGTGCTTTTTCTCCAACAGCAGTGGGTTGCTGGGTGGCAGAGCCGTGGCGGAGGCCTTGGGCAGAGTTAAGTTGAAAGGGCTTAATCCCAAGAAGACAGGAGGGTACAAGTATCAGGGAAGATAGCATCACCTCACTGTGTTACCAGGGCTCCAAATTCCTTACACCATCCACCCCAGCCCCCACCACCCACACACATTTCTGCACACACCTTCCTTTCTGGAGTGCAAATAATCCCAGTTACCTGTTGTCGTTTCTAAGCCCCAGGAGAGCTCAGAGGGTCTCAGATGTGGAGTTGAAGCCTGGTTTCAAACCTACCACCCAAGCGTTTGCCCTCACCACGGAGACTCCCCTTCTTCAGCACAAAACTGCAACATAACAGCTCCCTCCTGGAGTGGATCGGAAATCATGTACGTGGAACACTTAGGACGCACGGACAATGCTCAGAGCAATTGTACTATGAATTGTGTCACTTTCTCTGGGATTCTCTCTTCCCCCAGAGTGTTCAGGAGTTCTGTGTCCCCAAACTTCAGGCAGGTGTGTGCAGGCTCCAGCTCATAGTGCCTCCAGGTCACCAGTGGGGCTTTTCTGGGTTCTCCGTGGATGAGGCTGACACTCTTAGAGTGGGCGAATAGGGACTCTGTGTGTGTGCATGTGTGTGCGTGTGTGTGTGTGTGTGTGTGTGCACGTGTGTGTACAGGTGTATCTGTGTATCTCATTTCCACAGAGGGTAAGGCTGGGGAAAGAAAGGCATCAACAGAGCAAATGAATGTAAGATGTGGAGCCCACCCCAGAAAGAGTGGGGTTAAAGGAGATGAGCAGCCGGAGGTCTAAGGGGTGGGGCCAGGGTTTCCCTTGCTTTGTCCTGACAGCCAGCGGATGCCATGGAGGGCAGACAGACACCTTCTCGACTCTCCCACTCAAGCCTGGATGGAGTCCTTCTCTGGTGCGTTCCCTCTGAGCTGCACAGCTGCCCCAGGGCTCGGGGCTGGCGGCCACATGGAAGGGGGCGGGTAACTCCACCAGCTTTTGAGGACCTACGCCACTTCCCAGCGCTTCTTCTGAGGACAGGCTCTGTGATCACATGCTTTTCCGTGACATCACTGTCAGTGACCTTTGGGGGCCAGCAGGGTGGAGTCCGAGGGGTACAGGCCATGATTCTTTGGTGGTCACAAAGGTCGGAATTGTGAGCCGCCCAGAGCTGGGAAGCAGCCTCAATGGACACAATGTTTCTTGCTGGACTGGGAAAGGCTTCCCTGCCCTGGGATATTGCAGGACTATAGTGGACCTGTTGTCTTCGCTCCTGCTCTATATTAAAAAGCACATTGTTGAGCACAGAGGCTGTGTGTGTGTGTGTGCTCATGCACACACACACACACACACACAGAAGTGTAAAGAGTTGCGGAAAATTGCATTTTGCTTTTAGAACAAATGATGATGATGTGAAGTGGAAAACTTGCGATCCAGCCAGCAGAGAGAATTGTGTTTGTGCTTTTCAGAAGCCTTGGGAAGGAGAGGAGGGAGGGGGGGAGGGAGGGGGGCGGGTAAGACTTCCGCTGATGTTTCAAGAACACCAAATAGCACTGGAAGAGATCAATATGCCCGATGAGTCCAAAGCTGATTACAGCAAACACAACCAACCGCTCTGTGTTCACTTAAAGTAATAGCCTTAAACACTCGGCGGAAATAACTCAATTACCTTATTGATTTGGGATTTCAGCCACCTCCCCTTGACATACAACACACATGAACCCTATTACAGACCCGTACATAGTGTTTTTTGTTTGTTTGGCCTCTTTTTAAAGAAAACTAATGTAATTGGCATGACCTGCTCCACCAGCTTGGAAAAGAAAGCCACCCCCGTGTTTTAGATGCGCATTAATCACTCAGGTGCCCCGCTGCACGGATTGGAGGATGGCCGGAGCGTCTCTCCCGGGACCTCCTCCCTGCAAAGCTAAAGAGCCCCAGGTGCTCGCTCAGCTCAGCCCGAACTGGTTAGTGTAAAGAAATAATTGAGAAATCCGATCAGCTCTCCAGCAGCCCCCGCCTGCATTTCGCACTGCTGTCACTTCTACCCATGCCGCGTGGTGCTGCTACTGAAGTCGCGCACCCCCGAGAGGTCCCGTGTCACCACTGCGGCGCGCTGCATGGCTAGCCCAGACCCTATGCAGGCAGCAGTCCCTGGAGGGCGGACAAGCCAGCACGCACCCATGCACTCATCCCAAGGCCACATCTCCCAAAGCAGGATCGGCAAGAGGCGTCCAGGGAAACCAGGAGCATCGTTACCTGAAGATTTTCCATTGGAGACCCCTGATGCTGTCTCCCGAGCCCGGACCCAGCCAGAGCCACCAACCCACCACAGGCCGCTTACACTGTAACTCGCACCAGCTCAACAGGGGCTGGAAAGGACCTCAGACATCATCTAACCCTCTGTCCTTGTTTTATGCGTTAGGAAAATGAGGCCTGGCAAGATTAGGCAGCTTTCTAGGCATCGCATCGCCAGCCTGGGGAATGTGCTTTTGTGGGGGAGGAGAGGAGGGGAGGTTCGACCCCTAAAAGGCCTCGGAAGGCGGATGTTGGCGCACCCTTAGCTACCGTCCTCACTCTCCACCAAAGACATGCCTGTGCCAACGCCTGGCCAGCTCGGCCAGACCTGGGCACCGCACCGGATGTTCACAGAGAAGTCCCTGTGTGCCTCTTCCCACCTCCTGGGAAGCCCCTTCGTCCCAGGCAAGCCCTAGACTCTGCCTGGCCCTCAGCCTTCCCTCACCTTGTGCTCCTGGATGGTCAGCCTCCTCCGGTCCACTGGCGCCTTCCCGCCAGTTCAAACCTTCCTAAGATTAAAAAAATCCTTTGTTTCAACATTTCTCTCTCCACCCTCCTCACGTCCCTCTCCCTCCTCCCCTCTCTGCCTTTCCCTTCTCTGTCCTTCATTTCTCTTCCTTAGAGAAGGTTTACATGGACACCTCCCACCCCCACGTCCATCTTCCTGGCGCACGTGTGGGGGAGAAAGGTGACAGATTCCACAGCGTCCGCAGGGGCCCCGTGGCAGTGTAGCGGCCACAGGTGGAAAAGTCTGGCTCTCACCAAGCACTGGGAAGGTGGAGGTGGCCACAGGAAGGAAGGCCACACCGGGCTGCTGTCCCCAGAAATGCCCATGGCCCTGTGGCTCTGTGGGGGGTCCGGTGGGCGGGGGTCTAGCACTGCCCCAGTCCTGGAGGACTCCAGGTGTCCAGCTGCTGAGACACAGGACACCCCAAAACCAGTTCGTTAGGTACCAGTGGGGCATCTGGTCCACTGCTCCAGATTAAAAGGTCCCCAGTGCCTGTCCCTCCCTGACCCCACTGGTCTTTCTCTTTCTGAAGGCAAACTCTGTGAGGTGGGCGGAGCCTCTTTTTGATGCTGGCACTCTGACTTCCACGCCCTTGCGGGAGCTTACTTAGAAGCCAAATGGGAAACTTTCTCTTCCTGATGTTGACACTGACCGCCTGTTATTTCCTGGGGAAGGGCAAGAAAGGGAACCAGAGCATACTGACCACCTACTAAGTGCCAGCCATTGTTCTAGGAGTTCCAGACACAACAGTAAGACTGACATGTTCCCTGCCCCCGTGGGGCTTCCGTTCTAGCAGCGAGAAAATACACAAATATCATTACAGAGCGTAAGAAGTGCCAGGAAGGATCACCAGGGCACGACGCTCATGACAGCACCCGGGACACCCTTAGGGTAGCAGGACCATCCCTCTTAAAAGGTGACATCCAAGCTGAGACCTGAACAGTGGGGTTGCGGATAGATTTCGAGACAGAATCTAAAGCCACACTGGCGACCACCTGGTGGTGGCTGTGTCACCGTCATCCACAGTTTACACGTCAGGACACAGATGCCCTGAGAGAGGAAGTGAATGCCCAGGAGCGGGGTACAGACCCATGGGGCTGACACCAGTGCCATGCTTCCTCTGTCACCTTCTCCCCTGGGGCCCCCCGGACTTTCATTCCGAAGCACAAAAGCACCTGGAAAGCAAGCTTTGGAGCCTCTGAATGCAGGTTTTCTCGGACCCCGCTTAGAGAGCCACGTCCAGTGCCGGTGACGTGGAAGACGCTGCTCGCACCAGGAAGGTCAGGACTGCTCTCTTTTGTTGAGGTTCTTGGAAGACGAGCCAGCGCGGCCCGGGCATGACATCTGAGAGAAGTGGCGAGCAGGGAAGAGAGTTGAGGTCACAGTCCTTGCTCCGGGAGCTTGCTGGCCCCGAAAGGACAGAGAGGTCCTGCCGGGCACACAGGAGGGGGCAGGTTCAGGCCAGGCACCGTGTGAGCTCAGGCAGGAGGCTGCCTCTTCCAGAAGAGACCTACGGGCTGCAGGAGGCTGCCTGGAAAAGCTGCCAGAACTCTCCATGACGCCCACAACATGAGAAAGTGGAAGCATTGGTCCAAGACCTTGCATCAGTCCATCGGTTGACATTTCACTCGCGGGTCCTAAGTACGGGACAAGTCACTGTGAAGGCATTCAAAGAGCACAGAATGATCTCGACGCCGCAGGACTTGTAAACCTCCCTGCGGAGAAGCACTCAAGCTTTGGAATCCGCTAGAAGCACTTGCACCAGCCACCAAGCAGCACATTGAAAGCCACATGGCACAGGCAGGTAAGGCTGTGAGGGAGGGCTTCCTGGAGGAGGTGGACCATATATGTGTCAGGTTTGAATGGTGGCAAGAGGGCCATACTGGCAGAGAGGTGGCGGAAAGGACCTGCCATTTGCCAGACCACAGGGAAAGGCCAGGTGCAGGGCAGACAGGGAGAGCACAGGCGTGCAACGAGGGAGGCCAGGACCCAGCAGGCCAGAGACGAGGGACCCACTGAAGTTCTTGAGCGAGGCAATCACAGGACAAAATTCTAACAGTAACTCCTCACTCGCATGCAACATTTTGCAATATTCAGATTCTTCCGCAAACATGGTTTCCCTTGATTCTCACAACCACCCATGAGGGACGAACTTACCGCTGCTTTGTAGCTGAAGAAACGGATGAGACACGTTGGAAAGACTTGCCCACGTAACACATCTAAGGGAATGAGCCAAGCCTGGAGCCCCATCCCTTGACCTGTGGAAAGCGGGGAACACGGCACCTTGGAAAGGACGTGGCTTTTGAAACCAGACAGATCTGAGTTCCACTGCCAGCGCTGCCGGTTGCCAGTAAGCTGTGTGCCCTGGGACCGATTATTAACCTCTCTGAGCCTCAGGTTTTTCATCGTTAAATTAAGAACAATAACACCTTAGAGAGACGCAGGTGTGTTGGGAGGCATAAAGTCACATGGCCTGTAGCACAGCACGGATGTCCTACAAATACAAGATGCCCTCCTCTCTCTCCACTGCTCCCCACTCAGGTCCCAGACAGGCCAAGTTATTAACCCAGCCTCCCCCTCCCCTCAGTGGGGCCAGTGAAGCATGACCAAGTGGGACCAAGTGGCGCGGGTCCTGCATCCCGCCTTCCACAAGGTCACAGCCATCCGGAGCCACCCAGGGAGTCACGGAGATAATCAGACAAGTGGGGAGGGGGGGAGGAGGAGGGAGAAGGGGAGGAGGGCGCGGGGGTTGGGAAAGGCTGGACCACAGATCTGAGGAGCCTAGGGCACAGTTCTTTCCCCTCTTTTGCGAGAGGACAGGCCCAGATTTGCTTTTTTAATTTTTTTTAAACAAACAAGATTTGAAATAACAGCCCACACAAACGGCTTCTAAGAAATCTCACCCTTGACTTATCATTTGGAATAAAAGCAATTTTTTATCCTGGCAAAGCTCTTTATTCTTTTTGGAACATTTTCATATACATTATTTCCCTTGATCCTCAGGACGCTGAAAGGGAGACGGGCAGGCTTTACTGTTCCCTTTGAACAGATGAAAAATCCATGGCTTAGAGGTGGCGGGGTGGGGGGCGAGCTCCCGGCCCGCTGCCTGCGGTGCCCTCTCCTCGCTTGGGTGCTCACCTCACAGTCCACATCCACCCATTGACAAGCTCCGCTCTGATGCCTGAAATCCTCCCCCGTCCCATTCAGCTACTGAGTCACCAGGGAGGCTCACAGTGAGGCTCCTACAACCGGATGGCATGACAGAGCAGTTCTGAGACGTCAGCTGCCCTCCGCGCGGTGTGCGGCTGCGCTAAACTCTCCTCCGTTGGGTCCAGGGTCCCTAACCCGCCACCCGTGCGCGCGAGCCCTTCTCATTGCCCCAGCCGCCCCTTTCCACCCTCCGTCAACCCAGCACCCTCAGCAAAGCAGAAGAATCCTTTGGAGTGAGCTCGCTGGAGGACTGAGCCTCCAAATTCAGCTTGAGAATTTTGGTTGGGCAGTCCACGCCCTGGAGCCCCGTTCAGCCATCCTAAGGAGAAGCAGGCTGCCCGCCCAGGCTGCTGATTGGCTCACACGCACAGAGGACCTGCTCCCCAGGGGCAGAGAGCAGCTCGGGATGAGAACAAATGAACACTTGCCAACAACTGTGTGTTCCAGGAGCAAAGAACATCTCAGTGGATGTAAATGGCAAAGCCCTGCCTTCAGTTGGCGTCTATTCTAGTGAGGAGGGACAGCAACGCAAAAACAAGCACAGTCCATCACTAAATGAAGAGGCAGGCTAGGTGCTAGATGCTCTCTGAGAAAAGCGTGTTACAGGGTAATGCGGACGAGGTGGTGGGGAAGGACGGGGAGGCGTGCAGGTTACTATTTTAAATAAGACTGCCGTGAGCTTTGTTGAGAAGTTGACATTTAAGCAAAGAGCCGAAGGAAGAGGGGAGTTTGCATACGGATACCTGGAGAAAAGGCTTTCCAGGCTGGGGGCACAGCCAGAGCAAAGGCCCTTGGGAACAGGGAGGAGGTGAGTGTGGCTGGAGCAGAGGACACAGAGGTGAGGAATAGTAATAGATGAAGTCACAGAGGGAACGGGGTCAGGTCCCATGGTCATGGAGGGTTTATAGGACACTGTAGGGATTCTAACTTTTACTCTGAGGGATATGGGGGCATTTGGAGGCTTTTAAGCTGGGGAATGAAATGACCCAACTTGGGACACCTAGGTGGCTCAGTCGGTTAAGTGTCCAGCTTCAGCACAGGTCACGATCTCACAGTCCGTGGGTTCAAGACCCGTATCAGGCTCTGTGCTGACAGCTCGGAGCCTGGAGCCTCCTTCAGATAGTGTGTCTCCCTCTTTCTCTGCCCCTCCCAAGCTCACAGTGTCTCTCTCTCTCTCTCTCTCTCTCTCTCTCTCTCAAAAATAAAATAAATACATTAAAAAAAAATTTTTTAAGAAAAAGAAATGACCAAACTTTTAGCACACTAACTCCAAGCACTCTGCTGGGGACAGAAGGTATGGCAATGGGCAAGGGGGACACCTGGGAGACCAGTTAGGAGGCTGCTGTAAAAATCTAGGTGAAAGATAATGGAGTTGCAAAGTGGCAGCCGCAACGAAGATGGTAAGAAGTGGTCCAGGGCAGCCATATTGGAAAGGTAGAGCCAACAGGACTCCTGACAGATTAGGTGGAGGGACGGGGGGGGGGGGGGGGGGGGGGGGGGGGGGGGGGGGGGGGGGGGGGGGGGGGGGGGGGGGGAGAAGAGGGGGATGTAAGGTATTCACAGGGTCTGGGCCTGAACAGCTGGAAGAATGGAAATGACTGCGGGGAAGCAGGTGGGCACGAGGGATGCCGGGTTCAGGTGTGGATGTCCACTGGATGTCAAACGGAGGGAGACGTTGAGGCAGCATGCTGCTGAAGCCGGCTGCTGTGTCCTTGCTGATAACTGTCAGTCAGCATCCACTGCCCCGCCCCCAGAGATGCCCCGCCCCCAGAGGAGGTGGCCCGCAGGGAGGCCTCACCCAGCAGCCTCAGGCAGTAGTCACCGGTCAACCAGCTTTCCAGGCCACCTTCCATGGACCAGTCTCCGTCACGAGGCGGCTCTGAAGGCTCCGAGGCCTGTGGCACAAAAAAACAACCCCAGGGAAGCATTTTCAGACCAAAGGTAACGGTGTCCAGGAAATCAGCACGCTGACCTTTTCTGCGCAGAACAGCTCTGTCCAGTAGAACTTTCTGCAGTAATGGAAATGTTCTGTATCTTCCCTGTCCAGTGTGAGAGCCACTGGCCACGTGTGGCTTTTGAGTACTTGAAATGTTGGGGCGCCCAGGCGGCTCAGTCGGTTAGGCGTCTGACTCTTGATTTTAGCTTCAGGTCATGATCCCACGGTTCATGAGCTCCAACCCAGGGTCAGGCTTTGCACTGACAGCGCGGAGCCTGCTTGGGATTCTCTGCCTCCCTTGCTCTCTGCTCCTTCCCTGCTCTCTATCTAAATAAATAAATAAAAGCCAAAACAATTGAGACATTTTTTTATTTTTAATTTTAGGTAATTTAAATCTAACTAGCCATGTGTGGCTAGTGGCTACCGTGTGGGATACCACAGCCCTAGGTGGTCCTTTCCGCTCCACACCGTCCAGCAAAACTGGGCTCATCCTTCAAGGCCTCCTTCCGAGGTCGCTACCCTTCCTTCTGTTCATGCGAAGAGATAGAGCCCTCTTCAGTACTCCCATAGTGTTTCGTACCTGTTTCTCGCATCTCAGCAAACAGGAGCGATTTGGTCGCAAGCTACTCCCCGGTAGACTGTGGCCTTCTTGCAGGCAGGGCTCTGTTTCTCGTCTCTGTAGCGCCTGGACCTGGTGAAATGTCTGGCGCACAATAGGTGCTGAACAAATAACTATTGAATGAATAGATGAATGAATAGGTACAAGCTTCCCACTGATGTCCAATCTTTGTTTCCTATTTCCACTAAGCGGAGAGGAACGTGGGAAAGGTCAGAGATGGGAAACCAAAATCCATCCAATCTTCTCGTGACCCCCATCTTCCCCCGACAGCAGAGTGAGGACAGAAAGAGCAGATGAGGCCAGGACCAGGTTCAGAGCACACCGCCCCCATCTGCTGAAGCAAATGTGAAGGCACGGACTTCCGCAGAACTTTAAGGACTTCAACATTAGACCAGGTACCTATGAGGGAATTTCTAACCTCGAAGCCAAAAGATGGGGAAAATAATCAGATAATTAAGACAAAATCATTTTGAGCTAATAAGGTGCTGCATTTTATGCAGGCATTTATGTCCATGAAAATGACATCATTTTCTGCTTTCTAGTTTAGTGTCAAAAGCCATATTTGAGGTTTGTTCTTTAAATCAGCTGTATCTTTTGCTGAGTCCAGTGGTCAAACTGCATCACCAGAGGTGACAAAGCCCGGCTTTGGCAATCAGGTACCTCCAGTCTGGGTCCCAGAGGGGCTGACCAAGTGTCCTTAAAGCTAACTGCAGGCCTGGGGCACCTGGGTGGCTCAGTTGGTTTAAGTATTGGACTTCAGCTCAGATCATGATCTCAGTTCGTGAGTTCGAGCCTTGCATCGGGCTCTCTGCTGTTAGCACAGAGACTGCCTCAGATTCTCTGTTCCCCTCTCTCTCTGCCCCTTTCCTCTCACTCTCAAGAATAAACAAACATTTTTTTAAAAAGCTAACTGCAGTCCTGAACGTCTCAGAGAGTATTATTATTATTAAAAGTGTCGTTACTCTCTGCTAAGAGTGCTTGTGTATTTCTGTGTGGAAGGCATTCCAGTGAGGGTCGTGGAGGGTACACACAGTCCCTGTTGATGAGAAGCAAATACTCTAGGTACGAATTACAAGAAAAGTGATCGTGCTTAAGAAGGAAACACAGCTTAAAGGCTTTGCTGTAACTGTTAGTTTGGTAAATACTAATTTTTCCATAAATCAGACACCGACTGGCAAATACCCAATGTCTCCAGGTAACGAAATTAAGCCTTGAAAGGATAAGAATGAGAAGAGGGGGAAGGAGGGACTTGGAAAACTAAGCAATGAGATGGAGATAGAGAGAGAGGGAGAGAAGGGGAGAGAAGGGAGGGGAGAAGGGAGCGTAAGAGGGGGAAGGGGAGAGAAGAGGAGAGAGAGTTTGGGTCCAAGATGCCTCTGACTGTGGTTATTTCTTATGTTCCCAGCAGCTGGCTGGGAGTTTGGAGTTTGGGATGACTCACCACGGAGGAGGGGTGCTGAGGGAAGGAAAGAGGAAGCCGCAGAAGACGGGGACCCCCTTCAAGCCCCTTGGGATGTGGCTCTGGCGTTCGGTCTCATGGCCTCACACAGGCAGCCTCCAGTGGTCGGGAGTCATTTTATGAGGTGGTTTAAGAGCCCCCCCGCCCAAGGGCAGGGGGTTTACCCCAGGACAAAGGGACTTCAGTGTCCTTGTTTATAAACCTGAGCAACCACACATCAAGAATCTCTAAAAAGGGACCAGCATTCCCTTGGAAGAATGGAGGTGCTAGCTTGAGTCTTCCTTCCAGAAGAGGAAGGGAGGGAGGGAGCAGAGGACCGACCCTGAGCACAGACTCTGCTGTGGGAGCAGAATTGTGAAGCCCAGCTCGGGCCTGGGCAGGCAGAGCTCAGCCCCACGTCCAGGCTCAGAGAGCCCCTGGGCCTTGTGGACTGAATTCTGTCTCCCTCCCTGCACGTTCAAAGTCCTAACCTTAGGACCTCGAAATGGGACCATGGACATAGGGCCTTTAAACACATGATCATGTTGGGCGCCTGGGTGGCTCAACCAGTTAAGCGTCTTACTCTTGGTTAGGGCTCAGGTCATGATTTCACTGTCCGTGGATTCGAGCCCCACTTTGGGCTCTGTGCTGACAGCACAGAGCCTGCTTGGGATTCTCTCTCTCTGCCCTTCCCCCTCTCACTCTCTCTCTTTTCAAAATAGATAAATAAGCGTAGACAATTTTTAAAGAGATGATTATGTTAAAATTGAAATAAGAGTGTTAGGGTGGCCATGATCCAATCTGACCCGTGTCCTTGTAAGAGGAGAGGACATGCAGAGAGACAGTGGTGTGCGTGTGCGCAGAGGATGGCCGCGTGAAGAGGCAGCAAGAGGGCGACCATCTCCAAGCCAAGTGGAGAGTCCTCTGAGAAGCCAACGTTGTCAGCACCTTGATCTCAGACTCCGGATTCCAGAACCGGGAGAAAATCAGTTCCTGCTGTTGGAGCCACCGGGTCTGTGGTACATTGTCAGGGAATCTCCAGCAAACTCATACAGGGGGGCTCGGAGTTCACCCCGGGGCTGCGGGAAGGGCCTTGGGAGCTTCTCCACTGTGGCAAGCACTTCCACATGCCACAGGACGGTGGCTCCCCCACTGGCCCTGACCCCAGACCATCACCACGAGAAGCTGATGCTCGCATTTCCACCTGCCAGATTCTGCGCTAGCTTGTTTTCTTGTCTGTTACCTCACAGAATTGGTAATACACGCCTGAGGCTCAAAGCAGTGAGAGGGGTTAGTTTCCCCCAAGGTCACCCCACTGGGACCTGCTGGACCCAGGATGGAAGCCCAGGCCCTCTGATAACGGGGGCATCATTTCCTCTGCCACAGCCTCACGCTTGTATTTACTTTTTTGTTCATTTATTTTTGAGAGAGAAAGAGCAAGAGGAGGGGAGGGGCAGAGAGAGAGGGAGACACAGAATCCCAAGAAGGCTCCAGGCTCTGAGCTGTCAGCACAGAGCCTGACGTGGGGCTGGAACCCACAAACTGTGAGATCATGACTGGAGCCAAAGTCGGACGCTTAATTGAGCCACCCAGGCACCTTTCTGTGGAGATTTTAAAAACCAAGGATGTTAGGGACTGCATGCAACAGTCTCTTTCCAAAGTCCCAAGAACACAGTCACCCCTAACCATCCACTGGAGTTTCTGTGTGAGTCCTGTGACATAGAGAAATCTTTACTAAGTCCTAATTCTGTTCGTATGGGACTTTCTAAGCCAAACCCTTCTCTGACCACCCTACGCTATTTAGTAGCTAGTTAAGAGCCATATACAATCCCAAAGATATTACTAAGGATTCATTTAAGAAAATATTACAATGGATTCTTGCACGCTGTAGGGGTGAGGGGAGCTGAAACCCTGCACAGTCAAAAATCCACATAAAAGTTTTCATTCCCCAGAAACTTAACCACCAAGAACCTACTATTGACCAGAAGCCTTACCAATCATATAAACAGTCAATTAGTACATATTTTGTGTGTTAGACATATTATATACTGTGTTCTTACAAGAAAGCCAGAAAAAGAAATGTAATTAAGAAAATCACAAGAGAAAATATATTCGCAGTACTGTGTTATATTTATCAAAGCAAATCCACATATTAAGTGGATCCACACAGTTCAAAGCCGTGTTGCTCAACGGTCAACTGGACTGTTTTCTGGAAACTAGCCTCCTTCTTTCTCCTTGGCTAAGTTTGCCAAGCCCAGTGCTGTCTGGACGGGCTTGTTAATATCTATTTTTAATGGGATATATTTATAATTGGATGTATTTATAACCTCTTCCTCATGGACACTTGCCTTCTTTCTGGAATCACAGAGGCATTTTAATAGATTGGCTGTGACAGCAAAGAAGTGACTAGAAACAGGTTGTCTGTGGAGCCAGAGGGCCCTGACGCACCTTGTGAAGAAAAGCACTTTACCACTGCGATCTGGTTCCTACTTCCACACAAGATAGATCACTCCTCTGTGTCTCCCTTCTCTCTCTGCCCCTCCTCGCTCATGCTCTGTCTCTCTCTGCCTTAAAAATAAATAAAAAACATAAAAAAAAAAAGGTTCAGCCAGGGCTGAAAAAGAAAACTTCAATGGAAATCCCAATGATGGAATTCTTGACCAATACTTATTGTGTGTCTATTATATGCTAAGCAGATTCCTTGTTTCGATACAATGTTCTTAGCAGAATCACACAAGCGTCAAAACTGAAAGAAATCTTAGCGATGGTGTGATTGGATTCCCTCACCTTACAGCGGAACGATGTGATGCCCGGACAGGGAAAGTGACGCACCCAAGGTCAAGCAATGGATTGTAGGCAGGCCGATGACTAGACTCTTCCTGAGTCCTAAGCCAAGGGTCCTGCCATGCTGTCAGCAGTCAGACCTCAAAGGGTACCATGTCCAAGTGGGTCTGCCATGCTGTGAAAACCACATGCACATCTGGAAAGGATCCATACAAAAAAATAATAATAATAAATAACTGAAATTGATGAGGGATGGAAAATCAATTTTTAAATTAAGTAGCCAAGATTCCAGCTGGACATAAGGAAGCACTTTTTAGCTGCTGGTGTGATAAAGTATCAAAATGAGCCAATCAAAGGAAGGCACGCGGAGAAATTCTCAGAAGGACAGGAGATAAGCATCTGTCTTTGGTGATTGAGGGGTCCCCCTGCCCCCAAACAGGGAGCTGCAGCAAAGGTCTCCATTCACTTAGGATTTCCAAGTGCCTTCTGTATGACTCTGGCCAAGTCAACTGCTGTTACTGAGTTCCGCATCGTTGGCTCTATAATTTGTTTGAAATTTCCTCTTAAAACCGTTTCTTCACACTCTTGGGTTTTTTTTTATTTCAAATAATCTTCATTAAATGTATTTGTAAGGGGCCAGAGGAGAATCTGGAATGTCTGAATCTCGGGCTTTTGCAATTTTTTTGTTTTTTTGTGCCAAAAGTGACATGCTGAGAGATTAGAGTCTTGGCAGTAACTACAGGTCCAGGCAAGCAAAAGGTCAAGTGCGGGGCGAAGTTAGTTGACAGACACCATAGATCTCGACAGGCGGGTCCTGGATATCAAAGCGACATTATCAAACACAGCTGAACTCTGACCGTAGATCAAAAAGGCCATTTGCTTTCCGTCCTTTTTACATAATCTAAATATAGGTCACCTGAAGTTCAGGATGCACATCAGAAGCAAATGAGGTCAGAGGCTGGACAACAGCAGGGTTAGAGATGCAGGGCAGGGGGCCACAGCTGCTCTCCCCTCGCCTGTGGGGCCACATGAGCACCCCAAAGTCACCCTGGACGCCTCCAGAAAGGAACTTATTGTCATCCAAGTGGCATCCACCCACAATGAGATGCCCTCGTGTCTTGGAAAACAGAGAAAACAAACTCCTGGGGATCAGGGGATCCATCCTTTTTCCTTTCCTATTTCTTCAACACACATCTCTGTGATGTCCATACATAAGTCCCAACAACACCTCAGTCCTCTCCTGTACTCCTTGCTGGGACCCGGTTTGGTCTCGGGTTCTCAGTGAGGCTGAGCAGAGGTGTTACCCCGTCCCGTCTCCCTGGGCGCCATTCCTCACCCACAGGCACCAGCACTGGGCAGCTAGCCTAACTGTTGCTCCATTCAGAACAAGTCTCCATAGCTGTCAAACGTCAGAATGACAGACCCTCACATCTCAGCTAAAGGTCACTTAAAGGCGGGAAGGAAAGCACGTCCATTATGACAGAGACACAGAGGAGCACGTTAACATAATGGGCTTCCTCGTGTTCTCGGACACTTGTCTCCTTCTAAGCTTTGATTTCACTTTTGGTGTTCAAAAATGTTGGCAAAAGTCCCAGATATTAGCAAGCGAGGCCATCCTAACAAGAAACCCTGGATGCTAAGTCCATTTGTTTGAAGGCACCTCCTTCCCAAGATGTTGGGGAATTCACATGAAAAGGGGTCCCCGCTCTAAGGAATCATTATGTGGAGCCATTTCACTGGACTCCAGGACTAGTCCCTGACCCTCCAACATCCTGCTGATGTCACCTACTTCTGAGTCAAAAGAGGGCAGATCATGTAGACCTGAATTTTCCTACCTTCACAGCCTGTGCTCTGCTGGGTTCCCACTTCGTCTTGCACCAGAAAAATGGTAGGAAAAAATTTAGTGATTCTCCCTCTTTTCTCCCCACCTCATCTCAGTAGAGAATTCTTTCTAGATGAAGAACGTATGTGCAGGCCAGCACACGTGGGCACGCGCCCACACATACACACACACAGAGCACACGAGTCACAAATATTCAGGCTAGAATTTGGCAGGTGGTCAAATCCTTTATGAAATGAACCATTTTCGAGAGATCCCTCCAGGATAACCCCACCAAACTCCAGGTAAACGGTGCCGTGCTCCCTTGAATCACCAGGAAACCCCAAGCACCTTGAGGGCAAGGATGCCGTCACTATCTGGGGACTCCTGCCACCCAGCCCTGTGTCCACACACGACGGTCCTCCAACAAATGTGTTTGTGAATGAATGAAACTCTTTCCCTTATTCTACAGACCATCTCCAGCTACAAGGAAAGGCTTCTTTCCTCTCCCAAATTCCTTCAGGGGCACTTCCCAACCCCCACCACGCCCCCAGTGCCCAAGTCACATCCCTACATCTAGGAAGGTGAAAACAGAAATTTCCAAACAGCAGCAGGATGCTACGTGGCTAGTTAGTGCCGAAGCCACCTTCTTATTGAGCAGTGCAGTTCCACACCAAGTTGCTTCTCGTCACTGTGGTCTTACCATGAATTAAAAGCATAATGCAAAATGCAAGTTCACAAGACACCTTTTAAGAAATGAATTTTAGGGGCGCCTGGGGTGGCTCCGTTGGTTAAGCATCCGACTCTTGGTTTTGGCTTAGGCCACGATCTCAGATTCGTGACTTCAAACCCCACATCGGGGTCTGTGCCAACAGTGTGGAGCCCGCTTGGGATTCTCTCTCTCTCTCTCTCTCTCTCTCTCTCTCTCTCTCTCTCTCTCTCTCTCTCTCTCTCTGCCCTCCCCTGCTCATACGCTCTGTGTCTTTCAAACTAAATAAATAAACTTAGAAAAGAAAAAAGAAATGGATTTAAGGCAAGTGATGATTTAATTACCACCGCACCAATGTTTTTCTATAGGACCCCTGACCGGTGTAAATGTTTGTGTTTGGAGCCGGCTGTGTCAAACGCGGGCTCCTCTGCTGCTGGTCCGTCGCTGCTCTAGCTCCTGTTGCAAGAAGCCAAACTCCACTAGCCTAGAATGCGCCAGCACTTGGGAGCCATTCAGGACATGTTTCTCAATTTCTCAGAATGAGTAAATGTATGAATGAATGAATGACATGCTGACATTTTCTGTGCTGCTGTGAGAATCCTCGGCCCCATTGAGCCTCGTAGGCAGAGTCCCACGAAACGGGGCTGTGGTTATTAAACTAGGGATCACCAGTTTCCCAAGCCAGAATTAGGGGATGATGCACCACTTCCCTCTCGTTTACCCGCCTTTAAAGGTAGACTCTGTCACTCATACCTCCAGGACCAGCAGGGAATGACTGAATACTCTGGGCTGGGTGAGACGGGACCTCGCCTAGAAGGATCCTATATAGGAAGGTCCCTGTGCAACACTGTGTCCTTATCAAAAAGCTTGTGGCTTCTGTCAGGCACCCTCCTGACACAGCTAGTCTGCCTCGCCTGTCGGGCCTGGGGTGCTCGTGGCTCCCCCTGTGACCAGCCGTTCCTACGAGCTGCACCCCTTCTGCTGGTTTCCCTAAATCCTGCCCATATCGTGATAAACAGTCCCTTTATTAAACCCCATATACTCCTCAAGTATGAGCGAACCTCGTCTTTCCTGCCGGGACCCAGACCCATATATCCACTCTGGTCTTCTTTCTGACCCAAAGTACACGAACAAAAAGTTCCCAGGTGTTTCTAATCATGGTTTCCTTGCCTATACTAGTTGTTCAATAAATTTTTAGGAAGGGAAATCATAAACTCATATCATCAATAATAAAACTAACCTCCATCTTTTCAATTACAAGTCAGTAGTTAATTTCCCTTAAACCTCAAAACTTTGAGTTCGAATACACAAAATTTTAAGAAATAAGATCTCATTGTAGGGGTGCCTGGGTGGCTCAGTCAGTTGAGCATCTGACTCATGATTTCGGCTCAGGTCATGATCCCAGGGTTGTGGGATTAAGACCAGAATCAGGCTCTGCCCTGAGCATGGAGCCCACTTAAGATTCTCTCTCTCTCTCTCTCTCTCTCTCTCTCTCTCTCTCCCCCCCTCCTGTTCTCCCTTGCTCACTTTCTCTCTCTATCCCTCTAAAATAATTTTTTAAAAAGCAGTGCTGACTAAATACCATTTTTTTAAAAAAAGAATCCCATTGTAAACTGGTAAGCCATCCATTTCTTACTAGAACCATCAGTCTCCACCTTGGATATATAACAAAACAGTATTATGCCTGGAGTACTTTTATGGTAATCCCTGCACCCATCCCCCCAATTCTGATTTAATTAGTCTGGAGTGGATCCCAGGCACCGGCAATTTTTTAAAGCTTCCCAAGAGGCTCTAAAGGGCATCTAAGGTTGCAAATCACCTTCCTTGGCAGTACCTACCTTCCCCTTCCCAGGGGTGATAAATCTCTGCTTGAGCCATAATGAGGTTGCAAAGGTGAAGCAAAGACTGTATGGACGACTGGAGGAAAGGATACCTAGGGAAGTGTTTCCAAAAACTGTGCCTCTTAAACATAAATTCATTGAATAAATAAAATGAATGAAATTGCATTAGCACCAAGGTCACGGTGAAAACTCCAGAGCTCGGAGCCCTGTTTTAGCGTCAGCTCAGGCTGCAAGTGAGGCCCAGTGAGGAGGTTCGGATGTGTTCACATTTTGGTCCCGCCCCATGGCCCCACGCCAGACTGACCATTTTAGAATCTCTGAGGTGGGGCTCAGGTGACAATAGTTTTTGTTAATACCCAAGGTGAGTCTAATGTGGCCCGAGGCAAAGACCATTAGTCTAGACCAAGCAATTTCTTTAAATGCCTCAGAAATCAAATCATAGATCATGTCATTCTTTGAACACAAGAAGAAATAGAAATTTTTTCATAGAGAGACCAGCCACACCTTGAAATCTTGTTTAAATGTAAGTCTAGCCAAGAATTTTTAGTTGCAATGTGGCAACGATGGGGGGCTGGACAAAACACACACAAACAACAACAACAACAAAAAAAAACAGTAAGTGTATCTGGCTGCCTATTATTTAGTTGGTCACCAGATGTCGCGGAGGGTAACGCTGGCAGAGGTGTCTCGATGTGCCCTTTGCCAAAAAAACGATAGCTCCCTTGGACACATAGTCCCCAGACGAGGTGAGTTCTGTGAATAATGTCTCTCCGGTGGATATACGGACCCCCAGCTACAGGATCCATTTACACCATGAATCAAAAGAGTGTGCAAGGTTTCCAGAGGAGAAACAGAAGGCCAGCCTGCTGGCCAGCGATGGAGAAGCCACAAAGGAGGCCACGTTCAGCTCAGCGGGCCCCAGACACAAAAAGCTCATCCGGTCAGATGCTCCTGGAGAAAAGTGTAGTGTTGGTGATTAAATCACTGCTTGTCTTCAAAGAAAATCCATTTCTGGGGCACCTGGGTGGCTCAGTTGGTTAAACGTCCGACTTCGGCTCAGGTCATGATCTCACAGTTTGTGGGTTCAAACCCCACATCAGGCTCGGTGCTGACAGCTCAGAGCCTGGAGCCTGCTTCAGATTCTGTGTCTCCCTCTCTTTCTGTCCCTCCCCCACTTGCGGCCTGTCTGTCTGTCTCTCTCAAAAATAAATAAACATTAAAAAAAAAAGAAAATCCATTTCTTAAAGCTACTTCGTAAACTTACATTTTGAAGCATGCTTTTAATCTGTAGCCAAACTACAACAAAGAAAGGCAATGTAATGCGGCACAAGAGGGCTCATTGACAGTCTGTTCTGGACACTTCATTTCTTCACAGGTCAGACTCGTCTAGCTTGGCGATTCTCAACCTTGGCTGCACAACAAATGGCGTATCCAAACATAAGGATGTCAGGCCGGGCACCCCAGACATTCTGATTGGATTGGCCTGGAAGGCAGCCCAGGCATCAGTATTTCTAGAATATTCTCCAAGGGATTCCAGTGTGGGGCCAAGTGGAGAAGCCCTGCTGTGGATATTCCTGATGCTCCCTCTCTGGCCCCAGCCTTCTCCTGGCCTTGCTTCCGGGAGAGCCAGAGCGATTAGAAGAGGTGAGTACCCATGATGGAGACGACCCGGAAGCCCCCTCAAGACTAGCCACTTGGCCTCATACGAAGGCTACCATTTCTTTTTTTACAGATGGATATGTCTATCAATCAAGTGATGACAACAAAAAATTGAAGACATCTTTGAAAATAGGTTCCCCCACAGGCTGTGCCTCTGCCACTTTTTCCTGTCCTGAGAAGAGGTTCGGTGGCCCTTCCCACAGTCCGACCTCAGCAGGCACAAAGAACTGCCAGGTCGGATAAGGGTTGTTTTTGGCGAATTGCTAAAAGTGTTCTTGATTCGACCTCCACCCTTCCCAGTGCCCCTTGGGCCTTTGGGCTGTAGGCCCACATACATTTTCACAGTTGGCCTTAAAGGACTGATTCCCATTTTGGTTTGGGTTTGTTGCCAGACGGCCCTACCCAAGTCCAGCTTCCCATGTGCTGGCTGAACCACCAGCGTGGAAGAACAAGATAACATTCCAGAGCTGGAGCTTTGCCAGCCATGTGACGTCAGGAGAACCGAGGCCACGTCAGCCTCCCAGGGGCACTGGGCTGCTGCTGCCAGGGGACCATCCCTGAAGCCCAGAATGGATGCCTCCAGCACTTCATGTCACACTATCCAGTCCCCGATTCCAGCTGTGGAGAAGACACCAAAGGATGGGGGGGAGGGCAGGAAATCAAAGGAAGCACTCATTCAAGGCCACATTCAAAAAGCAAGAAGTTCAGTAGAAGTTCTGGACCAAACCAAACTTCTGGACGCTGGTAAACTACAAAATCAAAACCAGGACAAGCATAGTTATGTCCAGACACTGGTCCTTAAAATCCAGGTTGTGGACAGAATTGTCCAGTTAATTGCTTTGATCTACACCTCTTTTGCCCATGGAGACATAGCCTCCGGATATTAAAACTTATCAACCATTGCTTTCCCACCTGAAGGCTGAAACGACAATGGAAAAACCACATCTGGCAAAAGTTTGATCTTTGGTCGCGAGATTGGATTGGTTTTAGTGGGATAAATCTTACAGCCTAGAGAACTATTTTCAAATTGTTCCAGCTTGCAGTTTCCAACACCAAAATTTTTTCAGTGTGGGAAAGAATGAGGAGGGCCACCCAGGTCTTTATTTGGGAGTCGCCTGATGAGTTTCTATTTGCCCACAGATGCCCCATTTTCAAGACAAAAAATCCTGCTTAATAAGATCATTTCTCAGGTCTTGTCATTATGCATCATTACGTTTCACCAGAACTTTCACACCAGAAGTAGAAACAAGATGGAGGCATGGTGCCTGGGGAAAGGTCAGGGACAGATTTAAACACGTCTCACTAAGCAAGTCAGCCCGTGTCCCTGCTATCAAGCTATTTTGCCAGCTGTCATCCACTATATCTTACCCCGGCCCCACCCCTCCTCTGCCCAGGGAAAATGTCCAAAGGAATCTCCAGCCCTACAGAAGAGTAAGCAAGGATTATTTCCAGTATAGGCCACCTGGGTGACACAGGACATGTCATGCCACCTAGAAATATTGAGGCCGGGAATGGGCGCTTGGTCACATTTGGGGAACACAGGCAGGTGATGTCACACCCTAGGTTGGAATGTGGGTGCCTGCAGACACTGTGCTGTCGGCACCGTCTGACTGTGTAGGTTGCTGGTGAAGAGCGTGCCGTCTGACGTAAGACTAACCTTGGTTCTGTTCCCAAGGCCTCTGTTCTCCCAAGGGAGACCTTGAACAAGTCATGCAACTTTCTGATCCTCAGTTTATGCCTTTGTAAAATGGAAAAAGCCCACCTAGTTTATAGGATAAATGTAGAGATTAAGGCAGTATAAAATGTCGAAATGCGAAAGGGAGTCAAGAATTATAGTTATTTTTATTATCCTTTGTCGGTATCTAGAAAGATGCAACTCTAATCAGACCAGTCCAACAGAAATGTTCTCAGGGCCTCATTTTGTGCATTGACTTAATTTTTTTTTTCACTGAGCAAGTTTTGCTCTTCCGATTATACACCAAAGAGAGTATGTGGCCAAAGCAGAGGCATTAGCTAAAGCGAACGTGGAAATTACCTGGGAAGCAAGTGAGAGACAAGGCCTCAAATGGCACATAAACCTGACTCAGATGAGCAAGGGCAAGGTCAGTGTGTCTCTATGAAACATCCTAACTAAAGAGATTTTCTTTTCCTGAAGTTTCTCTTTTTCTTTATATATATATATATATATATATATATATATATATATATATATATATATATATATATATATATATTTAATTCAAACTAGTTGACATAAAGCACAGTATTGGTTTCAGGAGCAGAACCCAGGGATTCATCACTTACATAGGACCCCAATGCTCATCCCAACAAGTGCCCTCCTGAATGCCCATCCCCCGCCCACCTCCCCTCTAGCGACCCTCAGTTTGTTCTCTGTATTTAAGAGTCTCTTACGGTTTGCCTCCCTCTCTGCTTTTCTCTGATTTTTCCTTCCCTTCCCCTATGTTTGTCTGATGTGTTTCTTTTTTTTTCTGTTTATACGATATCTCTTATTTTTTATTATTTAAAAAACTTTTTTTAAGTTTTTTTTTATTAATAGTTTATTACCAAGTTGGTTTCCATATAACACCCAGTGCTCTTCCCCACAAGTGCCCCTCTCCATGACCATCACCCCCCCTTCTTAAATTGCACGTGAGTGGAATATGACATTTGTTTTTCTGACTTATTTTGCTTAGCATGATACACTCTAGTTCCATCCACCTTGTTGCAAATACCAAGACTTCATTCTTTCTGATCACCAAGTAATCTTCTATTGTGTATATAAGCCACATCTTCTTTATCCATTTATCAGTTGAGGGACATTTGGGCTCTTTCCATGATTTGCCTGTTATTAATAGGGTCACTATTAACAATATAGCATGTGCCTCTTCGATTCAGCATTTTTGTATCTTCTGAATAAATACTTAGTACTACAACTCCTGGGTTGTAGGTAGATCTATTTTTAGTTTCCTGAGGAACCTCCGTACTGTTCTCCAGAGTGGCTACAGCAGTGTGTATTCTCACCAACAAAGGATATTTTAAACGAAAACCAGTCTCAATAACTTCCAGATACAAACTAAAAGTGACATCAGGGCAAGGAAATGTCATATAACCATTTTTTGGAGGTTGCCTTAGGAGTTACATTGAACTCATGATTAGTACATCAATTCTTAATACATGAGAGCTTCAAATGTGTTCGAATAGCTGGAGAAAGGTTATATAGTATTTTAAAGCTTTTAAAAAACATTCTACTGGGGACTCTTGGGTGGCTTAGTCAGTTAGGAGCCCTTGATTAACTGATTTGGCTCAGGTCATGAATCTTGCGGTTTGTGAGTTTGAGCCCTGTGTCAGGCTCTGCGCTGACATAGGGATTCTGTCTCCCTCCTTCTCTGCCCCTCCCCCACTGGCTCGCTCACAAAAAGCATTCTGTTGCTGATATGGCTGCACTCCTGAAGTTCTTTCTACGTAGATGCAACAAAGACGGACCCCAGCTGACCAAATTAACAATCACCTTCATATCAAGTGGGGACAGCCACACCGCCTTCCTTCAAGGACTGAGATGGGACCTGTAAAGCATTTCGCAGAGCACCTCGGCACACAGGAAGTGCTCCCAGTCAAGGTTAACTGCTGCTGTCGTGGCTGCACATCGGCTGCTGCTCCCGTCCGGTCATTAAATGACTGAACCACACCTGTGCTAGACACAGGACTCTCCGAGAAGAAACCTCCAGAAGTCGTGTCCCTCAAGACACCCCAAGACTCCAGGGAGAGATGGACATGTAAGTGTGGTCTCATACAAAGGGGCAACTTCTCTAAGTTCCAGACAAAATGCTACAGGCACCCAGAGGGGAGCCAAGGAAAACTTCACAGAGGATGGGAGCTTTTATACGGGTTTGAAGAGATAAGTAGGAGTCTGTCTGCTGAAGGGAAAGGGCAAGACAGGAATAGCGTGAGCAGAAGCTGGAGATGATTAAAAGGTGTCATGAACTGCACTGTGTTTCCCCCAAAAATCATCTGTTGAAGCCCTATCTTCCATGTCATAGTATTTGGAGGTGGGACCTTCGGGAGACAATTAGGCTTAGATGAAATCATGTAGGTGGAGCCCTTGTGATGGGATTAGTGCTCTTCTAAGAAAGAGACACCAATGCTCTCTCTCTGCCCTAAGAGAACACAGCTTGAGAAGGTGGCCATCACAGGCCAGGAAGAGAGCCCTCACCAGAAACCGAACTGGCTAGAATCTTGATCTTGGCTTTCCAGCCTCCAGAAGTATGAAAAGTAATGATTACCTAAGCCACCCAGCCTATGGGATTTTGCTACAGCAGCCTGAGCAGACGAATCCAAAGACATGGTGATCTTTGAGGAACCGTGGTGACTTCTGAATAGGGCAAGTGGAAGGCAGCCAAGAAGAGTTTGGAGAGATCGTTGGAGGCCAGACTGTGCCAAAGGATTTGGCACTGATGCTGTGGGCTTCTGGAACCAACAGATTTGGGTTGGGAAATGATGTGAATTGATTGCTTTTCTATGAAGATAAGTCTGGTGCCAATAGGGGAAGAGAGAGACTGCAATTTGGAAACAATAGGAAGAGAGGCCTCGGGAGCAGAGCAAGGACAGCTGCTCATTAGCTGGTGGTGAGCAGGAGCTCCATTCACTTCACTGCGGACAGCCTTCTACAAAGTGGCTGGGCTCACTGCTGGTCAGCTGTCACCAGGACCCTGTGGCACCATAGCCCAGCTGCAGAGAAGGCCTGGGGGACAAGAAAAGGGATCGTAGTTTGCTCTTCGGCACAGAGACTCAGCTAAACTGAGCTGCAGTGTTTAAGGGTAAAGCCAGAAATCAGAAGCCTTTCTCCACACCAGTAAGAAGCAGCCTTCAGTTGTCCCAGAAGCTCCCAGAACACGACATGTTGATGGAGAAGAACAGAAGATGGCATATGAGGGCTCCCAGATTGTTACCAATGTGATACACAAGCACATAGCCTTGACTTATGCATTTTTGGTTTTGCCTCTGAAATATGCGTGGGGAATCATGTTTAGAAGCAGAGCCTCAGAAGAGCTCAAGGTACTCAAGATAAAGGGCAGGATGACCAGCTGGCCTGGTTTGCCCAGGACTATCTTAGTTTTAGCACCAAAAGTCCCCCATCCTTGGAAACCTCTCATCCAAGGCAAACCAGGACAGCTGGTCACCCTAGCAGACTATTATAAAATGCTGCAAAAAGACTGTGATGCAGCATTTATCAAGTTCAGAGGAGACAGACATGATACTTGGCGAAAATGAGGTGATGATTTTTCCTCAACGTCATTTTAGGGTACCCTACGTGAGAGCACCAAGAAAACACATTTCCTCTAATGAAGTTCAACATGTTGACTACGAAACCCAGGAAGCAGGAAACCAACAAAAATAACAACAGGAAGGACTAACATACCGGGCATTTATCATAAGCCAGGCACTGTTCTAAAAGCTTTATGTAAATTAAATAATGTAATCCCCGCAACAGCCATATTATAATCATCTCATCTTACAGATGAAAAAAATGGACGCACAGACATTGTGTACACAAGAAATGTAAAGAGGATGGAACCAGAGTTTGAACCGGGGAGCCTGGGCCCAAGGTCCCCGCCTTCAGACAGTTCCTGTACATAACAACTCACGTTTCCATGAGCTCCTACTATAAGCCCATCATTGCACTAAGGGGGTTTCCATAAAGTATCTCATATGACCCCCGCAACAGTCTGTCTGGGCCTAGAGAGGTTCTCCATTCTTTCAACCAATATTTGTTGGGTTCATGCTTGCTCAAGAATTATAAGGTTACATGTTTACAGGTGGAGGGGGTGGAGGGTTTAGACCAAAGCAAGAACAGTGAATACGGAAAATGGAAATTTCAGGAGTACAAACATCAGAACATGTGAGTGTTTGAACAGGGGGCGTGGGGGCAGGGGGAGTCAAGGAGGACTTGGCGATTTTTTTACTCGAGGGACTAGATGGATGGGAATCCATTCATCAAAAGCAAGACTACGAGAAGTTTTCCTTGAGGGAGAAGAAAATGAGGTCATATTGGAATGTGTACGTTTCAGCTACTACGGGGCATTGCAAGTCGAAGTGGCCAGAAAGTTCTGGAAGCGTGCCTGGAGCTTGGTCTCCATGGTCGGGAGCCAGTAGCCTAGACTCGGTGATTAGGCTCACAGGTGTAAAGACGCTTACCCAGAGAGGAGAGAATGACAACTGGTAAAGCCCTAAGGAGGGTCAAGATTTCGGGGTAGAGGGGTGGGGAGCAGAGGAGAGCATGCCAAGAAGCTGTGAGGCTTCAGGGAGAGGTAGGAGAAGACCCAGGAGACAAGGGGTTGCCTGGAAACCAGGACAGGGACAGGTGATGGCCCGAAGGGCCAGTGCTACAGAGGACAAGCAGGGCGAAAGCTTGAACAGATCATGAGGACTAGGGCCCAGCTGGGGACGGAGGGCACCGGTCAGAACTTTGATCAGACCGCAGCGAGGGAAACTGGTTTCCAACTCAGCCCTCTCCTGACCTCGGTCTCCTTACATCCCTCGGCCAGGAACAAAATCGACTTCAAAGCCTCTGGTTAAGGCTAGGTCTGTCCCTGCGGAGTTAAGGATTCCAGCTGCTGAGTCTAAAATTTAAGGAAGCAGGGTGGAGGAGGGAGAGGGGTCAGGCAGATAGGCCGTCACTGTTTAGACATTTATTTTCAGGTGCTTTTTCTGGCCGGAAGATTAGCTCTAAAGGTGTGCGCGCACGCGCACACACACACACACGCAAAAGCAGTTTTTTCCAAAATCCTTCCCTTCCATAGCAAAAGAAGAGAGAAAGAAAAAGTAATTCTGCACAAAAGAAATTCCGCAGGCACATTTATGGCTCCCTGACCTCTGACCTGGGACCGGAGAACGACAGAGTCTTATTTACACCAGCGAAGTATGAGTAAAGAGACACGCTTTCCAAGGGTCTCATTTCATTTCCAAACCCAAAGAGCTCGCAACTGACCTTGAACTGACCTTGAAGCTCTGGAAGATACTTCTCCCTCCACGATGACAGAGAAAAGCCAAAGCCCAGACCGGTTTCTGAATGGGAACCATCACATCCACGGGAAGTGGCTCTGTTTCTAACACCCCCATGGGGGGAGAAAACAAGGCAAGCCAAGCGCCGAGCCAGGGAGAGATGTGGATGCAAACCTGACCCTCATTCAACGCTAGGCCATTCGGCTCAGGGAGAAAAAGCATGTTACTTGAAGTCAGATGTTTGACCTTTCTGATGGGAGTTGCCCATTATTTATGTCCGCACCCCTTCACCGGGAGAGGCTGGGTGCTTCTTACGCTCCGCAGCCAGGCTCTGTATCTAAGGCTGCGTGATCACCCAAGCTTTACGAGGTCTCCCCACTAGCCCACCGCACTTCATTTTTCATGTAGCAAGAGGATCAAGCAGAACATTCCTGCCGGGAGAGACACCGCCCAGGCCTCCCCACGCTGCCTCTCTCCCTCTGGCTGATAAACCCCCATCATAAATCCTGCCACGACCTGTTGCTATCAAGATGCTTTTCTCTTGGCAAGACACCAGCTCCCTCCCAAGAGAGAAATCCGTTATTTTCAGGGTCCGAGAGGTTTCCCCGGGGCAGGTGAAGGAGTACGAGGCGCTTCTCCAGCCCCGGGCAAATCATCCCGCGTTGCCAACGTTTGCAAGCCTCATGCTAACATCTCATTCTGGCCCTGCTCCTTCCTGGGTCTCACAGCAGTTCTGCCACGGAGTGATGTGGAACTTTCCAGTCCTCCACTTCGCCATCCCCCAATGTCTCCTTCCCAGCTGTTGTCAAAGCAACAGCCTAATTCACTGGGAAGTTTGATGAGGAGAGATGGTGAGGGGGAGGGGTGGGCTAGGAGAAGAATATACTGAGATAAGAAGAGCACTTGGTGGTCGTCTACGGACCAGACCAAACCGCCGGGCTCCGCTTTCCCTCTGGCTCTTGGACCTAGGACCAAACGTGGGAATTCATTCTCTTTGGTCTCAACAGGTTCTCGGGTCTGGAAGGTGAGAACGAGAGCACGAGGGGCTAGAATCTCCAGGACACGCATTTGCACGTCGTGGACTCCCTGTGCACATTCATCCAAAGACCTTGACCCAGCTGCGTCCGTGCCCTCTCCTTCCATTTAGTGACCCACCGGACATAGCCAAAGAGGCCGCCTGAGCTTCGGGCTGCGCACGCGCCGTGTGGAACCTCTAAGCGCCTGATTTTAATCTCCGCCCTTTCCAATCCCAACCATTTCCCCCAACAAATCCCTCTTTCTGGTCATGTCAGCAACTACTATCGCATGATTGAGTGGATCCGCCGTAGAGACGAGCCGGCTTGGCTGTGGGCGCTGCCAAAAGAAAACCCCCAATTGATCTGGTGTATTTCATCTTATTGACAAGGATTTAATTCAGTCAAGCTGCACATTATCTTGGAAACGTTTCAGACCTCGGGAGAAGGGGAATCACGATGCCACCCTATCTCAGCTGGGAAGTGGGTCTTGAGGCCGTGTTGATGAGTATGTCTGCAGCAACGTTTGAAAATAACCCATTTAAACGTTGCAGCGGTGACCCAGTCTTTGGAGAGAGGTTATACCGTCAAATAGCCATTTGGTTCTTTCTAGACTCCCCTGTCTTCCACCCCCCTCCCCACCTCACACCCCTAATGCACAGTTTTAGAAAATCCAGTGAACCTAGAATTTCTTTTAAAATATTTAAAGTTAATTTTGGGCGATATTACGTTCAGGTGTTTTTTGTTTTGTTTTGTTTTGTTTTGTTTTGTTTTTGGTGAATTCTGCAATACCTTTGTGTTCCCTTCAACACTAAGGGTTTCGTCCAAAAACAAAACAATCAAGGAATCAATTCTCTGCCCCACAGGTCAGAAACAGATCTTACCAATGCTGATAAGGAAACGGTGTTTCTCATAACTCAAGACTGTCTCTAGGGCAACAGACATGATACGTACGTGCAGGGCTTTGCATGTGTCCTGGGGTTCTGCGCTATCCTAGCAACTCCAGCCTGAAGCGAATCCTCCCAGAAGGCTGCTTCACGGGTTCTCGGGGAAAGAGAGGCTCCAGCGGGAAAGGCTCTCCCACTCTTCCACGGCAAGGTGTCTGCTGATGGTAATGGCCGACATTTACTGAGCTGTTATCATGTGCCAGGTACCACTCACGAGGACATTCACAAATCTAATCCTTGTAACAACTGTGATTCTCTCCAGATACTTAGAGATGGGGAGACCCAAGCACAGAGCGATCAAACAATTCTCCCAGAGTCACACAGCCAATAAGGGGTCGTGCCAGGATTCTAGCAAAGGAAGTCAGAGTCCAGAGTTCATGCTCTTGACTTCTAAATGTCAGCAGCTCTCAACCCTGAGCATGCAGAATCAGCTGGAGGGCTTGTTAAAATACCGATTTCCAGGCCACACACTCAAAATTTCTGATTCAGTAGCTCTGGGTGAGGCCTGAAGACTTATGTTTCTAGCACATTCTCCAATGATGGTGACGATGCTGGACCACACATTGAGAATCACTGGTTATGCTTTTGGTCCTAGAGAAAACTCTTGCTGGAACCCTTTCTTCTTCCCCATATACTCCTCCAATACAGAAAAAAAGTCAATGAAAGCATTATACTAAGTAATCTCATGAGATCAGTCAACGAGCCGGTCTTCTGGGTGGCCCTGACAGTTTCTCAGGCAGCACTGTGATGTCTTGTAGGGGTTCCAGAAGCAAAGTCACACAGCCTTCTCTGTGGGTCCTCTCTGGACCACTGACTGGACATGTAGCCTGTAGAAAATGACCCAACAGCCTGGACCCTCTTATTTCTTCTATCTCTACGCCCTCCTTTGTTGATAACACATTGTTTCTTTTTTTTAAATATTTTTTAAAATAATTGAAATTAAAAAAAAATTTTTTTAATGTTTTTTATTTATTTTTGAGAGACAGAGAGAGGCAGCGTGAGCAGGGGAGAGTCAGAGAGAGAGGGAGACACAGAATCTGAAGACAGGCTCCTGAGAAGACACAGGGCTCGAACCCACGAACTGTGAAATCACGACCTGAACCAAAGCCAGACGCTTAACCAACTGAGCCACCTAAGTGCCCCTTAAATTTAAAAAATTTAAATTTATTTTTGAGAGAGAGAGAGACAACCTGAGCAGGGGAGGGTCAGAGAGAGAGGGAGACACAGAATCTGAAGCAGGCTCCAGGTTCTGAGCTAGCTGTCAGCACAGAGCCTGACACGGGGCTTGAACGCACGAACTGCGAGATCATGACCTGAACTAAAGTCATACACTTAACCGACTGAGCCACTCACGTGCCCCGATATCACATTGTTTCTAAGCAATGAGTATTACTAAATCAAAATGGATCTCATCTGTTTGTTAAAACTTTCTCCAGGGGCATCTGGGTGGCTCAGTTGGTGAAGCATCTGACTCTTGACTTCAGCTTAGATCATGATCCCGGGGTCATGGATTCAAGCCCTGGACTGGCTCTGTGCTGAGCGTGGAGGCTGCTTAAGATTATCTCTCTCCCCCTCTCTGCCTTTCTCCCTCCCTAACTTGTGCTCACGCACGCATACACTCTCTCTCTCTCTCTCTCTCTCTCTCTCTCTCTCTCTCTCTCTCACACACACACACACACACACACACACACACACACACACAAATGTCCTACATAGATGTTTGTAAATGTACTATATCTCTCCAAGTTAATGTAGACAAGCATTCACATTCAGAATCACATCAGGGGTACACAGGACCACAGAATAGTGAGGAAAATCAAAGCAAAGATAAAATAAAAACCGAGCAATGCTCGAAGATAAAGCTCGGGCAAAGTTAGTACATAAAAACACAAACTAGAAGACAAACTCAAAGACGGAAATGCAGTAGGTTTTGAGACTTCATGTTTCTGAGAAGCTCTTGCGCACGCTGAGATCCAGAAGATCTCTCCATCATTAGAAGGAACACAGCATCCTGTGGCCTGCCAAGTTCTCCGCAACGCCCCCACACAAAACACAAAAATGTTTCACAGAGAACTTACTAGAATAGCCCTCAAAGGATACTTCAAGTACTTCAGGTTATAATATTCCACAAAATATGGACCCTACAGGGTCTGTCATATCAAGGTAAATGCCTCACCCTCAGTAGCTTTGCAATAAATACCTAAAAATGAAAAACATTTCTAGCAGGTTGACTCCTCACTATCTATACCAAAAAAAGTACAAGGATAAAGAACCACAAATGCACTGCTTCCCAGATCCCCCATCATTCTGACACTTTTACCTCTGCCCTTCTAATTTTTAGTTTGTGTTTTTTAAGTGGACTCCACACCCAACACGGGGCTTGAACTCACAACCCTGATATCAAGTCACATGCTCTCCTGACTGAGCGGGCTAGGCACCCCTCGCCACTGCCCTTCTACCCAACTTAACTAAGTTGAATTTAATTCTCTAATGCTGGGAGGCAACTATTACATCAAATGACGAAAGTCATTGCACATTTTCTTTTAATAATAAAGTCCAGGGGCACCTGGGTGACTCAGTCAGTTAAGCTTCCAACTCTTGATTTTGGTTCAGGTCATGGTCTCACAGTTTCATGAGTTTGGGCCCCAACTTGGCCTCTGCACTGACAGCACAGAGACTGCTTGAGATTCTCCCTCTCCTTCTCTCTCTGCCCCTTCCCCTGCTTGCACTCTGTCTTTCTCAAAAAAATAAACTTAAAAAAAGTAAAGTCCAGTTTTTCTTAAATCATTCTTAAAAGATTCATCATTAAGCACTCCCATCAAATAATCCACCAATTAATCTTAGTCTATGACACTTTCCATTCTGACACTTTTCAGTACCATTTGTAGCATTATGGAAATCATTTAAGGGGCGCCTGGGTGGCTCAGTTGGTTGAGCATCCAACGCTTGATTTCAGCACAAGTCATAATCTCACAGTTCGTGAGATCGAGCCCTATGTCAGCCTCTGCACTGATTTTGTAGCCTGCTTGGGACTGTCTCTCTCCCTTTCTCTCTGCCTCTTCCCCACTCATGTGCGCTCTCTCCCTCTACCTCTCTCTCTCTTAAAACAAATAAACTGAAAAAATCAAACTTACTTTTTTCAACCTTGGTTTTCTCATGTGTTAACTGGGAGAAAAGAAAACACACCACATACTCATTTATTAAGAAAGGAATAGAAAAGCATTTCTAAGAACAAATGTCTGAATTTGAAGTGAATTACAATAAATGAAAATTCATTTGATGAATTACAGTGATGGTAATAATCCTAACTAATGGTCACTGACTTGTTTGCCCCTGGAGGTAATGATGTGTTTTGTGGAATCAATTAATAAGTTATCTGTGCTTATTTAAAAAGCCACAGCATGTCATCAAAAGAATCTTATCATTAAAAAGAATTTCTTTTCCTCTTCTGAATTTGGCCAAAAGATTTTATTTATGGTACCAAGAAAGAATGGGCAGCCCAGGTGACCACTTCAGAATTGTTCTTCCTCTTTAGTATAAATCAGGAGACCAAAACCCTAAAGCCCAAACAATGAATTCTCACCGCAGGAAAGGTGGGCCCCCCGAGCACTGTCCGAAGAAACTTCGTCTGCGTAGGCCAACGCATCATTCTGAGGGACTGCAGACTCCATTTCCGAAGGCATCAGGCCGCAGCTGGATCTGTGTGTTCCGAGAACATCCGACATAGCAACATCTGGGAATCTACAGAAAAAAGAGAAAAAACCATACTCCAAAGTCAACATAAACCCTGTTTACGTTGTTGCCATCCTGAATTATAGGTTCCCCTTTAATTAGTGCAAATAATCAAAAGTTAGCAATATTTACAAAAGTCATAGTTATGATTTATTTTCCTCAGGAAAGAATTCTACCCACCAATTGCAGATTGGGAAATGAAAGAAATCAGACTAATTAAGATTGTAGCCTAAAGGCAAAAAAAAAAGAAAGGCCATCCGGAAGACATTTACCAAATGTTCCAACATGGATTTTCCCCCTCAAATACTTCCAGTGTCCCTTATTTTCTGATGAGAATTTCTTTACTTTTAATCCCTCCACCTCCACGAAGCCTTCCTGACACCTAGACTGAGCGAAGGACCCCTCCCCTGAGCACCCCCTCCATACAATAAACATTCTAAAGGCTCTGTTCCTTTTTAACTAGTTTTAAGCCCCCAGCACCTAGCACAGAGCCTGGCACACAGTAGGAACAAATAACATCTATTGACTAAAGTATATATTGGACCCATGACTTTCATATAACATTTTGCTCTTCCTCAAATTATGTTTATAGACCATTCCTTTTGATTCATTATCTCTGCCAATTCCCCCTTCCTATCTCTCATTCTGAAAGTCTATGTTTTGCTAAGTTTTAATTAGCTGAAGTCAAAAAAATAAGACAAAACTCTCCACATTTTTTACCCAGAGTGTGAGACTATTACAATCTAAAAAACTACTGTATAACTTTACACCCACTATGATGGCTATAAGCAAAAACAGAAAGTTACAAATGTTAGTAAAGACGTAGAAAAATCCGAACCCTCGTATATTGCTGGTGGGAACATAAAACAGCTCAGCCAGTGTAGAAACTCAGTTTGGTGATTCCTCAAAAAATTCAACATAAATGCCACATGATCCAAAATTCCGCTCCTACTTACATTCCCAAAAGGACTGAAAATAGGTAGTTCAAACAAAAACTTGGACACAAAGGTTCACAGGAGCACAGTTCACAATAGCCAAAAGGTGGGAACCATCCAAATGTCCATTAACTAATGAATGAATTGATAATATGTGGTATCTCAATGCAATGGAATATTGTCGGGCCATGAAAAGGAATGAAGTAGTGATAGGTGCCACAGCATGGAGAAGCCTTGAAAATGGTTTGCTAAGAGACAGAGGCCAGTAACAAAAGACCACATGTTATATAATTTCATTTATAGGAAATGTCCAGAACAGATAACTCTATAGAGACAAAGTAGATTAGTGGTGGCCTAGAACAGGGCAAGGATGGAAAGATAGGTGGATGGCTAAGGGGCCTCTCTTTATGGTGATGAAAATGTTCTAAACTTGACTGGTGGCTGCACGTTATCTGTGAATATATTAAAAACCCTTATATTGCACACTTTAAATGGGTAGACTGTATGGTATGTGATTATAACTCAGTAAAGGCATTAAAAAAAAAACTACCAGTAGCACAGAGAAATTCATTGAGGTGTTGGGATTGTTCTGTATTCTATTTGTGGTGGTAGTTGGCAAGACTCTATGCATATGTTAAAATCTACAGAACTTGGGATGCCTGGGTGTCTCAGTCGGTTAAGCATCCAACTTCAGCTCAGGTCATGATCTCACAGTTTGTGAGATTGAGCCCCGCATCAGCCTCTGTGCGGGAGGCTGCTTCAGATTCTGTGTCTCCCTTTCTCTCTGTTGCTCCCCTACTCGCACTCCATCTCTGTCTCTCTCATAAATAAATAAAGATTAGAAATAATAATCTTAGGGGTGCCTGGGTGGCTCAGTCGGTTAAGCGTCCAACTTCAGCTCAAGTCATGGTGTGTGGTTCGTGAGTTCCTATGTCATCATTAACATCCTGTGACCCTCTCGTGGGTGCTAGGGAAGCCTGGTATCCTGATCTTCAAAACACCATTGCCAAAATACCCTGCTATCCCCTTGTCTTTTGCTCCAGTCCTTGGGGACTCTGACCAAAGAGCGATACACTCTATGGTAGGGACCACATGCGTGCACCTGAATGTGCCAGGTTCCACAGCACCCACAGGCATGAAGCAAGAGCAGGGACCACCTATATCCGCTGGGATTAGATGTGACCACATATAATGGAAAGCCCCAAATGATGGAGGTCTAAACACAAAAAAGTTACTCTGCCACATAATAGAGGTCTCTGGGGAGGCAATCCATGGTTGACACGAAGTCAACAGGGACTAATCCTTCTGCCTTTCTGCTCCACCAATGTCAGTGCCTGCCTTCCACGCTTAGGGCCCAGCATGCCCACTGAAGCTCCAGATGCCACATTTCGACCCCAGGCGGCAGCAAGGAGAAAGAGAAGAATAGTAACACGGGCATGCTTCTGGGCTGAATCAGCAGTCTTTAAAGAGCCTTTCCGGAGATCAACATGAAGGTGACAATTGGATTTCAAGGACCAGAACAAGGTCATAAGGCTACAGCTAAGAGAAAGGGAAACTAAAGAAGGGTAGCTTTTCAGTGGACACCTTGCTACCCTCAATGGTGAGGAGTTCTGCCAGTCAAGAAGAAGCTGCAATGAATGCTGGGTAGAGGACCTGCTGTGTCAGCCCTGGCAGCTCCGTGTCTTCTGGGGTGCCCAGAGCTGGCCCTACGAGGGGCCCATCCAGTGCTGCTGACCCGATCAGATCAGCAGCAGCCAGGAAGTCTAATCTAGAAGTGGCTTTGCTTTTTGTTTGCATAAACAGGCAATTCTCTAGTCTGGCCCACAGCGCTAAGCAGATAGAGCATGGTTGTTCCAGTTTTCATGAATCATGAGTCAGCCAAAAACATTGATATTTTCTCTTAGAAACCACAGCTCTATGTGAAAATGAAAGGAAATTGTTTCAATTTTCTAAACCATCCAGGCTTCTCAGTTCGGTTAGAGATGAAAACTGTGCCATTCTGTCTTCAAGGTCACCCTGTAATTCTCCCACCCGCAGATCCACACAGACCGATAGAAAGTAGTCACATCTGAAGGAGTAGGGTGTTGAGGGTAGGTAGGTGCTGTGTCCTAGAGGTGCCACTGAGAATGTGCCATTCTCTTTATGGAGAGGCTCTGCATACACATCCCCTCAGGAGTAGAAGACAGATTCATGGACTAGCTCTTGTCCAACTCTTGCATTGGGTGCAAATGGGTGTACGTGACTTGCCTAATTCTGAAGGCAGAACTTTTAACTTGGGTCCCAGCTTTCAGTCCACTGCTCAGATCAACATAACCAAAACTATTATTGAAAAAGGGAAAACATCTACCATGGAGAACCAAATGTTTGAGATTCTGAAACAGCTTACATTGCTGTCTACACTGATTTAGTTATCCAGATCAGAGTTTGATTCTTGATTTCATCTTGCCTTGCCTTGGTCTCTATAAAGTCACCCATTTAATCCAATCATTATTTATTGAAAGCTTACTCTGTGGACAGTACGTTATGAGGGGGATACAAAAGGACTGGGAGATACGGCCTCATGGGGGCACCTGGGTGGCTCGGTCTGTTGAGTGTCCAACTCTTTTTTTTTTTAATGTTTTATTTATTTTTGATACAGAGAGAGACAGAGCATGAGAGGGGGAGGGGCAGAGAGAGAAGGAGACACAGAACCAGAAGCAGGCTCCAGGCTCTGAGCTAGCTATCAGCACAGAGCCTGATGCAGGGCTCGAACCCACGAACGTGAGATCTGACCTCAGCTGAAGTCGGAGGCTTAACCGACTGAGCTACCCAGGTGCCCCAAGTGTCTGACTCTTGATTTCAGCTCAGGCCATGGTCTCACACTCATGAGATTGAGCTCCATGTCAGGGTCCGTGCTTAGTGTGGAGTCTGCTTGGGATCTTTCTCTCTCTCTCTCTCTCTCTCTCTCTCTCTCTCTCTCTCTCTCTCTCTTTGCCTCTGCTCCGCTCAACCACTCTCTCGCACTCTTTCTCTCAAAATAAATCAACAGATAAACATTAAAGATATGGCCTTATAATGTTACTATGTTGTTAAGACATATGACCATGAATTAATGAGGTTAATTTTAAACAAATAGACCAAAGACTATACACACCCATGTGAGTGGTACCTCACCTTAGGAAGCATATAGCCCAAAGATGGTGTTGTTGCCTAAAATAATTTTAGAAATCACATTTGTGAATTCTTTTCAAGAAAGGAACCAAATTACATTGGGTATCTGTAACAGCCACTGGGTCTTTTTGCTTTGAGAATAGAATTTATTTTTCAAGGCAAGTCGAAGTCATTCAGAACCAAGTCTGGTAAAACAGGTAGATAATCAGTTTAGGTTCTTGGTAACATTCTATCAGCCCAAGAGGTCTTCCCCCAGATCTCTTTTTCTATAACAGGATAGTCTTGGGATGTTTAGGCCAGTGGTTCTCAAACTTTAACATATATCAGAATCACAGATGGCTTGTTAGAACACAGATACCTGGGCTCCAATTTCTGATTCTTCAGGAGTGACTGAGGCCTAAGAATCTGCATTTATAATAGGCTCTCAAGCGATGCTGATGTTGCTGGTTCAGGAGCCACACTCTGAGAGCCGCTGCTTTAAAACAGTTATTTTAGGTTTTCCTTTAGACAGAGATGCACTTAGTCTTACCTGATATAAATCATCCCTGCTCTCAGAGAACTTTACTACCTCCTATACTGGATTCTGGACACTCAATGGCCTCACGCCTTCCAGGTATGAAACTGGCACATGGACATGTGCCCATGGTCCCTTCCAATAGCATGTTACTTTTCACCCAGAGCCACAGGGGATGGAGCTAATACCTGCAATGAAAGGGGCTCACAGGTGTTTCTGTGATTCGAACTTGAGCTTTGCTAGGTACCCAGGAAAGTCACAGAAGATTTGAGCTGGCAGGGCTGTTAATTATCATCTAGTCTAACTACCTCCAACCCCACTCCCCTCATTTGAGGAAACCAGGTCACCTAGTAAGTTCACCCAGTGGAACCTAAGTTCAGTCATCCAATAAGTTACAGGACAATTACATAGGATCCAAGAGAAAGTATCAGAGTCATCTGCTATCTACAGAGGACAGGATCATGATCTCACCCAACCAGCACCAAATGCAACATGAGGTGGGTCTAATATGGTAGGTGCATCCCCCAAAGGAAAAATAGTGCAACCCAGACATTGTGCATATTTCCTCCCCTTCTATCTTATAATAAGTGCAATGGGAAACATCGCTATTTACCCCCCAGTGACAAAGTGTTCTTCGTACTTGAAATATAACCACTGGCTCTATCTCCAACGATAAACTCTCATTTCTAGGAGATGACAGAGGGAGGTGAAGTGAAGGTCAGCTAGAATGCACATCCTTCCACTTCTTTAGTGTAAACACTCACTATTCATGGCGAATGTCCACATGTCAGCAGCGAAACGGTCAAGAAACCGCAACGAGTTGACTTGGCGGAGCCCCAATAGTGTTCTAAGCTTCAGTGCATGTCAGCATCTGGTCTCAGCCTCTTTCAATCTGGTACCAATTGATGGGATGGCACGGGTGCTTTGGAAGCCACATGCAAGGAAGAGGCCACTGGGGAGGGGGAGCTGGGGGTGGCGGGAGCACGGTGGGAAGCAAGGCTGGAAAATTCAGGGAGGACACAACCTTGTCCTCTTGTTTATTGCCTGCCCGCCCTGGAACGGGCTGCTTATGATGATGGATCAGGTCTGCAAACCTCAGCCGTATGGCCCCTGATGCCCGGTTCCATCTGCTCTGCCTCACGGTGCCTGTCCCCACACGTGCCCCCAAAACAATACACGGCCCCTATCAGGGAACTACTAACATCCCTTCCCCTTTTCTGCCACCACGTTTTGCCCCTTTCTGCTCCCAATCCTGCTGGAAACTCACCTCTAGGAAACAACCTCTGACTCACCTACGTACCTGCCACACACACACACACACACACACACCCCACCAGGAAACTTTTAAGCGCAATTCCTTACAGTGAATTGATTGCATTTTCGAACATGAACATTTTATCTTCTGTTTTTAGTTGATCAAAAGCAGGTGCTTTATTTCCTTGGCGAGATTTTGCTCATGTTGTTTCCTCACTTTCCCAGTTTTTCCAGCTCATCCCATTCCCTGTGGAGCGCTGTTTAGGTACCAGGAAAAGGCAGGCAGGTCAGTACTCCTGAAGTGCCTTACATGTTGGGGCTGAGCGCATCTCAGGATGCTAACAGTTTGTAAAAGCTTGAAGAGATGGGTCTGCGGCAGGTCTGAAGAGGTGTCTTAAAGAACCCACAAGGTCAGGTGTGCATGGTTGCTATGGTTACAGGGCTGGAGGTCTAGCCACCTCTTCCTAACAAGGTAATCCTCTGTGAGGCACAAAGACGTGTAGATGCCCAAATTCCAGTACCCCCCACCTTCACAAGAGCTGGGAGGGCAGTGACAGTCACATCATCCAGCTTGTCACAGCAGGACTGTGAGGGGAAGACACGTGGAAAGCAACTCTATGAATATTTGGTAAGATCAGAATGAAATTCAGGACACCTGGGTGGCTCAGTCAGTTGAGCATCTGACTTCAGCTCAGGTCATGATCTCACAGTTCGTGGGTTCAAGCCCCGCATTGGGCTCTGTGCTGACAGCTCAGAGCCTGGAGCCTGCTTCTGATTCTGTGTCTCCCTCTCTCTCTGCCCCTCTGCCATTCACATTCTCTCTCTCTCCCTCTCAAAAATAAATTTTAAAAAAACATTAAAAAAATTTTTTTAAAGATTAGAATGAAATTAAGTAGTGAAGCCAAAGCCAAGCTCGTTCCCTGCACCGAGTTTCATTTTGTTTTGCTTCGTTTCTGTTTCCTCTTGAACCAGAAGCAGCATCACATCGTCCGTGTGGTTCTTGTGCGCCTGGCAGCCAAGCCCTTGGTGCGAACAGGGCTGGGGCAGCGAGGAGACGGGTGAGCCAGGACCCCATCAAGACAGTTTCCCCCTTCCACCTGAGTCTCAGACGGTGCTTTTCCAAGTTCCAGATGGTGATCATGATTGTTAAAAAAGCAAGCATTATCCCTGTTAATGAGGATAATAAAACTGAACAATTCATGAGCACCAGCGACATATGGAGCGCCCAACAAAACACAGATTTCCCCCGCATTACCAGGAAATGAAGTTTTCCACACCAGTGAATTTTCTAGAAAATTAGGGCTTACCTCTTTAGCGCCCATATTTTTTCTGAAGATATTAACCATTTGGGATAGAAATATGTGTCAGATCTGAAGTGCCCTTCGGTATCTTGCTAAACAGTTTGTCAACTATCACACACACCTTTTTGTCCCTGGATGTCTCATTATGAACAAGAAATAATGCCCCGAAGGAGAGGGGTGTGTCTCCATTTACAACGAATCTGGGTCCTTCCTGGGACAGCCCTCCTCCCCTTGGCTTAGAATCCGATGTTTGCAGGGCTCCCTGCACTTGACAGTAAGCACCCTCAGCGAGAACCAGGGCTTTCTATCCTTAAGCTGATATCCCCTACAACCTTGGCATTCAGAAGGTGGCCCCCACGTAGCGGATCAGGAGGTCATTATAAATGCAGACTCTCTGGCCCAATCGCCGACCTGCAGAATGAATTCGATTCGATTCTGAATTTTAACAAGATCTTCTTCCGATGACTCCTATGCACATTAAAAGTAGAAAACTATGTACCTTCACCTGTGTTTGCCAGCCTGGCCCTGGCCCATCCCTTGTCACCTGTGGATGCCTATGAGCGTCACAGGACACGGGGCCCTGCTTAGACCCCAGAACCAGACAATCTCCGGAGTGAAGCCCAGAAATCTACTTGTATGGCAATCTAAGGTCAGTTCTGAGGTGCATCCATTCGGAGTGTCCAGCCCCAGATTTTGCTCTCAGGAGGTACTCGGGTTGTTTTCTCTCTCAACTCGCCTTCGTTATTTCAACTTTTACTAACCAAACCCACGAACTTTTTTTGCAAAGCATTGTAGAGGCTGCCTCAAAACCGCACCATCGTCCCTGTAGTGTGGGTGGGGGGACGGGGGTCCACGGCACAGGCACGAGCCTGAAGTGTGGCCGCGTCCTAGCCTCATCAGGACAGAAAGCTCGGCATGGGGACTTTGACCAAACCTCCTGACCTCCTCCACCATCTCTTGCAGCTCAGGGAACTTGAGTCCGTGGGTCACGAAAAGGGGAGCGGGGCTCCTGCAGACCCATCGTGGGGGACACCGCCTCCTGCGCGCCCACCAGGATTCCCTCTGCTCCAAGCATCTGGAGCCCACAGGGAACACGGCCACACGAAGCCGGAACTGGCGGAGGACACCCCGCCCCAAACTCCAGACCACAGCCCAGACACCCCGCTCCCCGGGCGAAACCGCTCCCCTGCGTAACACACGTGGTCTCTATTAGTCTTCATTAAATTGAATGGGATTCTTGTCTCCTGGGTAGCCTGTCTCCTCCTGCACTAGCAAGCTGACAGGTGTTAGTTCTTTTTGTCTAAGCAGATACAATCCCATTTCTAATTTTCTGACACGCTGGTTAAGATCCCTGGCTTTACTAAGTGAAAGAAGCCAGACACAAAAGGCCACGGAGTGCATGATTGCATTTACATGAAATGTCCCGAAGAGACAAATCCTTAGAGACAGAAAGTGAATTAGTGATTGCCGGGAGCTGGGGGGAGGGGGGAGGGGAGAAGTGCCTGCCAGCAGGTACCAAATTTCTTTCTGGGGGTGATGAAAATAAAATGTGGAATTCGATAGTGGTGATGATTGAATAATCTTGTGAATATAATAAAAAACCACTGATGGTATGCTTTAAAAGCTAGAGATGTGACTTATAGTTCCATGTTTAGAAAGATCTGGGGCTTCAGAATCAGCCCATCTGAGTTCAAATTTGGCCCCTGCTGCATCCCTGCGTGTGATCTTGGACAAGCTAATTAACCTCTTTGAGACCCAGCTGCATAGTCTATTAAAAAAAAAAAGGATGATAAAAACCTATATCATAGGTTTGTTGTGAGACTTAAGTCAGATCATCTTTGTAATATGCCGGGTGCATTATAAAGGCCAATAAATGTTCATGCCTCACTTTGAATCCAACAATTTTCAAGTTTCAAAATGCATGAGGACCACCTGGGGAGCTTGGTAAACAATGTCCCTTAGCTTTTCAGATTTATAAGCCTGGAGTGTGACTTCATAATCAGCATTTTTAATAAGCTTACCATTCTGATACAGATGGTCTGGAAATGATACTGTAATAAATACCGTTCTATACTCTTAAAAATTGGAAAAATTGATGAGCAAAAGTTTTAAGAAGTATGTGTTAACTTCCCACCGGGGATGTAGAAAACTGGAAAGAACATCACTCCTACCATTACAACAACAAAAAAAGTTGAGCAATCTGCAAATTCACAACTTTTCTTAACCCCATCAGAGAGCTGGGACTGAAGGACAGTGAGTTAGCCCCAAATCCAAGGACACTACAGGGACCTCCAGAGAGAGATAAATAGAAGCACTTGATTATCTTGGGCCAGTGCCATGGGACCCAGATAAGACTAACTCAGCTAAAAATTTCAACACACTGGGGCTCCTGTGTGGCTCAGCCTATTAAGCCTTGGGCTCTTAATTTCAGGTCAGGTCATGATCATGCAGTTCCTGTGACTGAGCCCCATGTCGGGCTCTGCACTGAGGGCGCGGAGCCTGCTTGGGATTCTCTTGCCCTCTTCTGTCTCTGCCTCTCCCCAGTCCATGTGCACTGTCTCTCCCTCTCTCAACAATTAAATACATAAACAAAAGATAAAAATAAATAAAAATTTCAACAAATTGCTAAAGGCTGAGCTTAGGCCAGCAAGCGACTATAGAACCCCTTGGGACACAGACAAAGGCAAATTCACAGCCTCTGGCAGGTTTTCCTCCACAGACCTCATTAAGGATACACAAAGAAAGATGTGCATCCTATGTGCTGTAGGCCTGGGCAAAGAAGGAGCAGCCAATGTGTGAAATTCCACCTGGATTCTTATCCCCTATCAAACCTAGCTTGGAAATGTTTGCAGAAGCGCAACAAGCCCTGTCACTCATAGGGCGCTGGTGAAACACTGTTGTAGCTGGGGAAAGAGCGTGGGGGTGGGGTAACTCTATAGTCGTGGGAAGGAGCAGGAATATGTCCTGGACCCGGACCTATAGTTTAAGGTAAAGGACAACCACTAAGAAAGCACTACCTTCAAGATCCAGAGACACAAGACCTGACTACAATGGAGACTTAATCAGAACATCAGAGGATGCTCGGCCACCACCAGGCTAACATACACCTAGTAACTACTGATTGTACTCTGCTGCTGAAAGAGGTGCAAAATCATAGTGGGAGACCCCTATGAAAACAGCGCAAAGGGAAGATCGACACCCAAGGTCAGAGCAGACACTGAGGGGTGGGGGGCAGGGGGGAACCTTCCAGCAAATCAACCACTACCCTAAACACCAGAGGAATCTAAATTTTTTAATAATGTTTTTATTTTTGAGAGAAAGAGGGAGGGAAGAGCAGAGACATAGGTAGACACAGAATCTGAAGCAGGCTCCAGGCTCTGATCTGTCGGCACAGAGCCCGACACGGGACTCAAACTCATGGACCATGAGATCACGTCCTGAACCGAAGTCAGACACTTAACTGACTGCACCACCCAGGCACCCCAACATCAGAGGAATTTAAAAACTGTGTTATACTGAAAGTAACCATAGCAACAACAAATCCCAAACTGGTTTTCAACTCTTCATTAGGTAGATTCAACCCCCCACACTAAATGCTAAGAATAGGAAAAGCATGCCCATTTCCAGGGGTAACGACTATTTAACTCAGTCTCTAATACCCTAGACAAAATGTCTGGCTTTCATCAAAAAATTACAAGGTATACAAGGAAACAAGAACAACAAAAACATTGTCAAGAGGCAAAGCAATCCACAAAACCAGGCTCAGATGTGACACACATGTCAGAACCACCAAGCAGGAAATTTTAAATAATTGTGATTATTATGGCAAAAGGCTCTAGTGGAAAAGTTTAAAAACATACATGATGAGATAGGTAACTTCCACTAAGAGAGGGAAACCGTAAAAAGAATCAAATGAAAATGCTAGATATGAAAACCATAGTCACAAAGATAAAGAATCCTTTCAATGGGTACATCAGTAGACTGTAAATAACCAGGGAATGAATAAGTAAATTTAAAGTTGGGTCAATATAAATTACCCAAAGGAAAACTCAAAGGGAAAAAAAAAAAAGAGCCAAAAAGAAAAAAAATAAAGAATAGGACACCCAAGAACTGTGGGACAATATCAAACAGTCTAATATGCATCTATTTGGAATCCCAGAGGAAGAAAACAGGGCAAAAAAATATCTGAGGAAATAATGCTTTTAAACTTATCTTCATTTATTCCATTTTCAGTGCTCTTCTTGTCTTTGTCTAGATCCAAGAGTCTGGTATCATTTTTATTTTCTTGAAGAACTTCCTTTAACATTTCTTGTACGTTGAGGTCTGCTAGAAGTAAATTCGTTCACTTTTTATTTGTCTGATTGTTTTATTTCTCCCTCATTTTCAAAAGATGTTTTTGCTGGGTATGGAATTCTGGGTTGACTTTTTTTTTTTTTCCCTTCAGAAATATAAGAATGCTACTTCATTGTCTTCTGGCTTGTATAGTTTCTGGTGAGAAGTCAGCTGACACTTTTATCTAAGTGCATCGTGTCTTTGTTCTCAGGGGCCTACAAGAATATCTCTTGGCTCAGGGAGCCTGGGTGGCTCAGTTAAGCGTTCAACTGTTAGTTTCACTTCAGGTCATGATCTCACAGTTTGTGGGTTTGAGCCCTGCATTGGGCTATGTGCTGACAGCACGGAGCCTACTTGGGATTCTTGTCTTCTTCTTTCTGCCTCTCCCCTGCTCTCTCTCTCTCTCAAAAATAAATTTTTAAAAATCTTTTAAAAAAAATATGTCTTGGCTTTCAACAGTGTGAATGATATGTGTAGATGTGTTTGTGTTTTGGTATTTATCTGTTGGTGTTCTTTCTGCTTCTTAGATCTGTGGTTCGGTGTTTTCATTTTGGACCTATCTTTTGGTTGTTGGGAGGGTTTAATTTTTAAGCTGAGAACTGGCAAATGAGTAGGTCTCAGCAAGAAAAGGAATAATTGAGAAGGGGATTTCAGAAAAGAATATTCTGAACAGATGGAAGAAATTGCATGATTAATGGCCTACAGATGAGTGATCCTCACATCTACAAAAAAAAAGTGAATGGGAAGGTATAATAGATAAGGCTGGACAGAAAGAGGATACATTTTGGAAGACGGTGTAACACACATTAACCATTTATTCTTAGGGTAGACATTCAAGGCTTTTAGGCAGAGGAATGACATAATCAGATTTAAATTTTTAAATTTCTAATTCCTAATCGTCCTCCTGCCTAGTGAGTGGAGAGCATAGTTGTGCATAATGTCTTAGATCCAGTGGTCTACACATTTCCTTGGATAGGATCTCAAGCTATGGGCTCTTCTTTCCCATCTTCCTGGTTATACCTTCCACCACCTAATACATACCTCCTAGTCTCCCTGCAAAACTTACCTATGCTATGGTCCATTCCTTTAAAACTTGCTAAGTATTTATCAATATCCTCTTTTCTCCATACAGTTGGATTATATTTACCAGCCTTCTTTATTATTAGATGTGGCCATGTGCCTGAGTTCTGGCCAATACGAATAAGAAATAAACTTTTTCCTACATCACTAAGGTTTCGGGGTACTTAGTTATAGCATTTAGCCTATTCTGACAAATACATGAAGTAACTATCTAGTTACAAATAAACTAATTTTTAGGGGCGCCTGCGTTGCTCAGTTGGTTGAGCATCTGACTTCGGCTCAGGTCATGATCTCACAGTTCATGGGTTCAAGCCCCACATCAGGCTCTGTGCTGACAGCTTGCTCAGAGCCTGGAGCCTGCTTCAGATTCTGTGTCCCCCTCTCTCTCTGCCCCTCCCCTGCTTATGCTCTGTCTCACTCTCTCAAAAATAAATAAATATAAAAATAAATTTAAAAAAAATAAACTAATTTTAGATGACTAGTAAATTCCTTGGATTGATATATTATTTTGTTTATTTATTTATATAATATTATGTTTATTTATTATATATAACTATATATGTATATAGTAATAGTATATATAATTATTATATATAACCACATATATAATTTTCCTGAGCTTTAATAGTTATTATATAAGATATACTAAAATATATACATTTCATATATGAATAAAACACAATATATTAATATATTAATTATATTTTAACATATTATATAGTTATACTGTATATAATTTATATACATGTGTATATGTAGCCCAGGGACTCCATTGGTCTATGAGACATTAGAGCCTATGAAAAAACTCATTAAGCCCTTATTTAGAGAGTCACAGAATCAAAGTTTGGGTTGGACAGAACCTTGGAGATTGTTTTATTGACCCTTCTACCTGTGTATGGAATCTCTTCTCAGCCACATTGATTCTCTTTATGGGTGCCAACAGACTTGTTTCGTCAGCCCCTCTATGCCAGGACATCCTTATCCTTCCCTGTCTCCACCAATACTGGTGTGGACAACCCAGGAAGGTCTAGGTCCACCCTTCTCACTTGGCCGCTCCCCGGTCTTCATGTTGGTGGCTGATGCTCTGGTCATACTGTGATTTACAATTTTTCCAGATGCCTTCAACACGCAGCCCCTTTCCAAAGTAAAAGTTGCTGATGCCATTTCATTGATCACATGTTCATGCATATTGCATTAATCTTAAAGACCCAGCTTAATGCACACAAGGACACCCTCTGAGTATAGAAGGGTTGGTCTACGAAAGCTCATAAAATAGGCATCCTCCGGATTTCCAAAGGAATGGAAAGCCACAAGAATAAATTGGAAGAGAAATCAGGCAAGCTGTTTTTTATTTTCTAAAGGAAGGAAGAAATTATTTAGCCTGATTCAGGGCTCTTTCAGGCACCTCACACATTATTATCGCTGAACAAATGCTTATTATTCTTCTTGGCAATGAGCTAAGCCGAGATGGACCTTTTCTTCCCTAAAAGGAATCAGGAGTACTTCGACGCCCCATTTCTGCATCCTAAACGCTATCTTCACCTTAGCAGCTGGATGATCTTTTTTCCTCTAACCTAGAAGGCAGGAGGCAGAGTGCCTGTCTAGAAAAATGACAAATCAGACATGACATACAGACAGACCTATTACTTCTGTCATATTTCTCCTCTTAACTTTTCTCAGCAATTAAGGTCTCCATGAGCTTCCCACTCCTTTTCAAATCCTGCTCATGAGGCAGTTGTAATTAAATTCCCTTGATTTCCCAGGGCTGCTTCTTTGTAAAATCACTTTATCTTAGAAAAGTTCCCTTTCTGAATTTCCCCACACACCCTTTCCTGACCTCAACTGTGACGGTGATCAGAATCTTTTCCTCCCTTTCTTCTGTGCCTAATTTAGGCCAGGCCCTACATCTTCTAGGAAGTCTTCCCTGATGGCCTAACCCAGTCTCATTTTGCTACCCTCTCTCTGGGCTCCCATAACTATCTCTATATCCTTCTATCCAATTCACCATGCTGTCTTTTAGTCATCGGCATCCTTATTGTCTCCCACGCTCGGCCCACGCACAGAGGAGAGGGCCATGCCTCAGTTGCTTTTCATCCATGGAGCCCGACTTGCCAGTAGAATTCAGAAAGAGAAACACTGACCAGTTGCTGATGTACCTTCATGGCAACTATTTCGTTCCCCTTGACAGGATGCTCAATGTGCTGAGCCTAAATCAAACACTGCCTTTGTTCCTGCCTTATTAGCAACACAAAGAGAATTTCTGTAGGTGAGCATCATGGAATCTTCTGAAATCATCAAATTTTCAAATACCTTTTTGGTACCTGGTCTGGGGCCAGATTTATACTAAGCACTATGGTGGGGGGGAGGGGTAAGGGGGGTAATAAGGAAATAGGAAACTAGGTCTCAGACAATAAGACATATATCATCTAGTTGAAGATTTAAATGTACGCATATGAAACACTAACTTTACATCAGAGATTATGAGTGCAAATAAATCACATACACATTAATAGTGAGACGAGAACTTCAGAGAGGGGGAGGAAAAGGAGGAAAACTGGAAGGGTTAAGAGGCAACTTCGCAAAAGAAGCTAGGGGCGCCTGGGTGGCTCAGTCAGTTAAGCAATCCACTCTTAGTTTCGGCTCAGGTCATGATCTCACAGTTCGTGAGTTCAAGCCCTGTGTGGGGCTCTGCACTGACAATGTGGAACCTGCTTGGGATTCTCTCTCTCAGCCCCTCCCCATCCCATCCCCCTCAAAATGAATAAACAAATATTAAATAAGACAAAAGAAGCTAAACTTAGGTATTTAAGGAGAGTAGGATCTCAGGAGAGGGGAGAGGAGAGGGTGCAGCCCTTGCAAGGAACAGCATAAACAAAGGTTCAGAGGCAGGATCTGTGCGGTCTGTTTAGATTTGGAGAATCACGAGTAGATGTGCCTAGCTTGGATGAAGGCCCCTTGATGAGGAATAATGTGAAATTAGATTCCAAAGCCAGACCATATTATCTTGATTCCCCCCCACCAATAAAAAGAACTGCCTAAATCACCTACTTTTAAAAGGCCCCATCAAATCCATGTCCTGAGCAGGAAATATGCACTTAGCAGGGAATGTGCAGTGTTACTATAACTCAGCCCCCACCAAATTCTCTTCAAGAGAACCATGTTAACCCTTGAGTAACCAAAGGGTGTTTCTCTGTTCTATGCTCTCCCTAATTCAACCAACCAGCCCATATTATACACCCACTGCTTCCTGCTCTCTGTCCTAACCCCCCTAAATCACTCCAAACTGAAGGAGACAGCCTTTCTAACTTTGAAGAACATACTTTAGTCTTATTTTTCTTCTTCCACACTTCTCTCTACTACCATTTTTGGGGGATGGTATCCTTTTAGGGGTTCCATTGAACTCCAGACCTCCTATAATTAAACACAGATTTGAAAAGAGAGGAAAGACAAAAACAAGCCAATAAATAATTTGGAGGTGAAGTGGTTAAATTTTGAGAGCCTTCCTTACGATGTTAGATCCTCAGCTCCCCTCTGCTCTCGGTGGTTAAGAGTTGGCTCTATCTGCCTGCAAACCTCTTTGGTATCTCCCTCTGATGAGAAGTAAGAAGTCTCCCCTCTTGTCTAAGTGAAGAGAGGAAATTGTGGCCGCGCGGCAAGATAGTACAGTCCAACTCACCCTTCTGAGTCTGACTTTGACCAAGCCCCGGAGCCGGCTCCAAATCAGCACAACGTGGCTGGAAAACCCTCCCTCCTCTCAACATGCCAGGCCATGTGTCTCCTATGATTCAAATAATTCCTGAAATCGCACCCGCTCTGTGGTCTTTAGGACTTCAGAGACAAATAACTGTTTCCCCTCGTCAGATACTACCCATGAAAGGCTTTGGCCACTTTCCCTGATGGATCACCACCCCCATCCCAATACAGAATGAATGCTCCTTGGCTCCTTATCCATAAACATATGGATCCTTGAATCACATTTATTATAAACAGCCTACAATTGAACCCCTCTGTGGTACCTCACAACCTCTCTGTGGGTCCAGTAGTCTTGGGTCTGTTGGGATCTTGGGGGCCAGCCCTGTTGGGGCTGTTTTCATAAGTGGACTGGAACAAGACCACACCAAACAAGCATTCACACGTGATTTTCTCACTTAATAACAACTGCAAACCAACCCTATGGCATTCATAAAATGCTTTCATATCCATGACCTGTTTTTTTCTTCAACCTAACCCTGTGAAGGAGGATTTCCTTTATCCTCTCTGAATAAAGAAATGGATGTTAAAACAGGTTAAGTAACTTGCCTTTGGTCAAGCAATAATTGGTGCTAAGAAAACTATTTGAAAAGAGTTCCTTCTAGATTCTTCACTCAACACCACAAAACAAACTAAATCTTGGGCACATTAAAGACTTAAAAACTAAAACTATGAACCAAAGAGGGAAAAAAATGCAGTTGAAGATTTTGCCTGATCCCTGGATGAAGATTTTTTTTCAGGCATAAAAACACTGGAAGAAATCAAAAAAGGAAACATTTATTAGATCCGTCTACATAAAAATGTAAAACTTTGGGGGCACCTGGGTGGTTGGGTCAGTTGAACATCCTACTCTTGATTTTGGCTCAAGTCATGATCCTGAGGTCATGGAATTGAGCCCTGCATTGGGTGTGGAGTCTGCTTGAGATTCTCAATCTCCCTCTGCCTTTGCCCCTCCCCCATTCATTCTCCCTCTCTCTCTCTCTTTCCCTCCCTCAAAAATAAATAAATAAATAAATAAATCTCTTTTTAAAATGTAAAACTTTTACATGTCCCAAAGCCAAATTAAAAGCCAACAGCCATCTGAGGAGAAACTGTCTGAAAAATAGATTCCTGTGAAAGAGCCCTGCTCAGTCACCGGCTGGGGCCAGCTCTAGAAGACTAGGACTTGGGTTCAAATGCTGAAGCCAATTCTGAAGCAGCTCAGCAGCTCTCTAGCAAAAGAACATTCGAGAGGCATGTATCCACTCGATTCAATCTGCACAGAAAAAAGACTGGAAACTCACCAAAAAGTTAATAATGGCTATGGAATTATGCATTACTTTTACTTTCTTCTTCATAGGTCTCTGTATTTCCCATGTTTTTGCAAAACGCATAATAACTGGGGGGGAAGGAGGGGGGAAGGTTTTCTACTCAGAAAAAACAGGGTTTTTATCTTAAACTGAGGATTATCAAAGGATTTCTGTTGTCCCTAATCCTTCTCAGTCATATCACCGCACATCTTCTGAGCATGGTGGTTCTAGTTTGGTCATAGTTTGCTTAGAGACATTTGAGTTAGGACATTATTTTCAGAGCAAAAGAAAGCTTGAAATTACATGTATCCACAGAGAACACTGTTTTTGGTTTGCTTTCTGAAGCCTTTGCATCCTTGAAGGTTTATGAAAATCTTTTGGGGGTGGAGGGGCACCTGGGTGGCTCAGTCAGTTTAGCATCCAACTTTGGCTCAGATCCTCATCTCATGGTTCTTGAATTTGAGCCTTGCGTCAGGCTCTCTACTGTCAGCAAGGAGCCCATTTTATGTCCTCTGTTCCCTTCTCTTTGCCCCTCCCCTACTCTCTCTCTCTCAAAAATAAATATTAAAACACATTCACACATGTACATGTGCATCCACACACACACACACACACACACGCACGCACGCACGCACACTGGAGCTTTTATAAAGAGCACCACAGAAAAGACTAGGTCAGACAATGCATTCCCTGAAAAAATCTTTATAACATCATAACACATACTATTAACAGGCAATGTAATGCCATGAACTTAATTTCCTCCAACAAGAGTGATTCAGGACCAACTATGAGCTAGATAGTATATGAATATGTCTACATTCATATAAGGCATTCTATATATTCATATAATGAATTGGTCCCTGAGCCCCAAGGTGCTGTCAGTCTAGCATGGGAGGGCGGAGGGGACAATGCATAATTATGGTACATTATAATGAGAATTGTCATGCAGGTACAAAGTCCAAGAAAGCCTAGGGTAATTCTGTCTGGAGGAATCCGAAGAGGCCCAGCATTTAACCTGGATGTGGAACTGGAAGTGGGTACCTAAAGAGTAAGTGGGACTTTGCAAAGCCACAAGATGCCAAGAAAGAGGACCCAAAGGGTGTATAATATCGAGAGACCTGGCACAGTGCCAGGGCCAGCAGGGGCCAGCAGGCACCTGTGTGGCTAGGCGGTAGCAATGAGCCGGGTCAGGGGGGCTGGATCAGGTCCTGAGGGCCGGGAACACCATCTGCACATAGGACCATGGAGAGCCATTAGAAGTTCCGGAGCAGAGGAGCAGACCAATTAGAAGGCTTTTCCTGACAAAGAAAGATCACTCTGGAGGCTGTGTGGCCGGCAGATGAATAGGTATCTGGGTCTAGGGAGATTTAATGGCCCTGAATATTTAAGTGAATTTCCTAAACACAAAAAGTATGATACATTTTAATGCGTTTCTGTCTCTGTCTCTCTTTCTCTCTATGGCAACTAATCTTAATTATCTCAGAATTCTGAGTTCAAGAAGGTATCTCACCTGTTTATCTTCAAAGGGAACAAGTCAAGGGTCTACTCTGAGTATTAAATGTGCATTTTTATAGGTTTAAGTCTTAATTAAATAGCAGTGAGAACCATATGCAGGGAACTGAAAGGGTAAATACCTGGAAAGAAAGGGGGGAAAACTATTTGAAACTTGCCAGGTTGACGTATTGTTCTTAAAAGAATTGAAAAGTCCTGTTAAAAACCAACTCATTGTACACTGCTGTCTGTCCAGGCTGCTGTAACAAAATGCCACAGCCCACATGTCTTGTAAACAACAGAAACTTATTTCTCACAGTTCTGGGAGCTGGAAGTCCCAGATCAAGGTGCTGGCATGACTGAGCGAGGGCCCTTTTCTGGGTCTCAGACTTCTCGTATCCTCACAGGGCAGAAGGGGTTGGGAGCTTTCTGGGGCCTCCATTATGAGCCATTAATCACATTCATGAGACTTCACCGTCATGACCTAACCTCCCGCAAAGTCCTCACCTCCTAACACCATCACACTGGCCTTTGAGATTCAACCATACGGGCGCCTGGGTGGCTCAGTTGGTTGAGTAGGCACAGGTCATGATCTCACGGTTTGTGGGTTCTGTGCTGACAGCTAGCTCAGAGCCTGGAGCCTGCTTCAGATTCTGTACCTCCCTCTCTCTGACCCTACCCTACTTGCGCTGTCTCTCTCTGTTTCTCAAAAATAAATAAAAAACATTAAAAAAAAAAAAAGATTCAACCATAGTACCTGGGTTCCATTTACTACATGCAAATTCATACATTCAATTACCAAAAAAGTCTGCGGAGGAAATATGATCCAGTCTATACCTTGTCCCTCCACACCTGCTACCTCCCATCCCCTGCCACCCAACACCAGAGCTATAACCCAGTTCTGCCATTGTGGTTTAGCCAACTCCAAAACTTTAAAGAAAGTCATCCCTAAAGCACAAAAATTGGGGTAACTGCTCAGGACAGCAGGACAAGTGGAAAAGGAAGCAATCTCAGTAGGGTCAAAGAAGGGGGGGAACCCTGCACCACGAATATCAGTCTATGTGGTAAGCTGGGCACGCATTCGTTCAGACATCAGAGAGCTGCGGCCCAGGCACTGGGAATGTGGAGAAATCCGAAACTGCCCCTCTCCTCAAGAAACCTCTCTCTCTTTTGATGTTTCCCGCAATTCTCTAACTGCTTACGTTGTTCGGAAAAGAAAGCTGAGGTTCAGAGATGTTAGTGAATGTCAAGACCAAGGATACCATGTGGGGGGGATGTTGAAAATGAGGCAGGAAGACCAGGTGAGAGGTGAGCACTGAGTCACTGCCTCTGAGCTCAGGAGAGCCCCTGTCCTAAAAGAAGCCCCCAAGTCTAAGGGCCAAATTTACACACAGGGACCCCAGAGGAGGGAGACCGCTACCTAGGCAGGAAGCGCTGCAAACCATTATTCCCCCCAAGGCCATCTTAACTCCAAGTGTGTGCACGTAGGTGCACATGCACACATGGCCAACTTCCTAACTCTGGCCAAGACAGTTAGGAGGCAGCATACAGAGCACGCTACTGGAGGCACAAAGACCTGCATTCAAATCCCAGCTCTTCTGCTTCACAATGGGTCAAGCGACTTAACCTTATCTCCTGTTATTAAGCCTTATCTCAGGGGGAGGTGGGGGCAGGATTCTGGAAGAAATGTTGTATGGAATGCGCTCAGCAGCATGCCAGGCATTCAGTGACAATCAAGAAAAGTGACCTGTGACACTTCTCATTTAATTAGCCCCAAAGCGAAAACATTATATGATCTTACAAACGGGTTCCTTGGGCACCTGGGGCTCTCTACCTGCATGACTTCTGCCCACTTGCCCAAACTGGAAACTGCTCTGTTCCATTTCTCACACGGCCGCCCTTCCCCCTTCCTCCCTTCCCCCTTTCTCCGCCATCTTCCCCATCTCAGCTAGCACTTCCAGTGTGGGTGTGATTCCACAAAGATACTAAACTAAGCACTTTAGAAGATCTTTAATTGGGCAGCGAAGTCCTTAGAGGAAGCTACTATCATTATCTCTGTTTCAGATCTGGAGAAACAGACTTAAGAAACCTGCCCAACCCTCCTACACTGTTGGTGGGAATGAAAACTGGTGCAGCCGCTCTGGAAAACAGTGTGGAGGTTCCTCAAAATACGATCAGTAGAACTCCCCTAGGACCCTGCAATAGCACTGCTGGGGATTTACACAAGGGATACAGAAGTGCTGATGCATAGGAGCACATGTACCCCAATGTTCATAGCAGCCATGTCAACAACAGCCAATCATGGAAAGAGCCTAAATGTCCATCACCTGATGAATGGATCAAGAAGATGTGGTATATATACACAATGGAGTACTACATGGCAATGAGAAAGAATGACATATGGCCATTTGTAGGAAAGTGGATGGACCTCGAGGGTGTCATGCTGAGTGAATTAAGTCAGGCGGAGAAGGACAGATACCATATGTTTGCCCTCATAGGTCTAACAGGAGAACAGGAGAAACCTAATGGAGGACCAGGGGGAGGGGAAGAGGGAAACAGAGTTGGGGAGAGAGAGGGATGCAAAACTTGAGAGATTACTGAATACTGAAAACTAACTGAGGGTTGAAGGGGAAGGGGGAGGGGGGAAAAGAGGTGGTGGTGATGGAGGAGGGCACTTGTGGGGAAGAGCACTGGGTGTTATATGGAAACCAATTTGACAATAAACTCTTAAAAAAAAAAGTCTGGGCAGTAAATGGAAAAAAAAAAAAAAAAAGAAACCTGACCAAGGTCAGGGTTCCTGGGTGGCTCAGTCGGTTAAGCGGCCAATGTTGGCTCAGGTCATGATCTGAGGGTTTGTGAGTTGTAGCCCCATGTTGGGCTCTGTGGTGACAGCTCAGAGCCTGAAACCCACTTTGTGTCTCCCTCTCTCTGATCCTCCCCCGCTCATGCCATCTCTCTCTCTCTCTCCTTCAAAAATAAATAAACATTCAAAAAATTACAAAAAAAGAAACTTGCCCAAGGTCACGCAGCTATTTCATGAAAGAGCTCACACTTTATAGACTGTCTATCCCAAAGGCCAGATGCTGACACATTACACAGTATGTTTTGCCTCCCACGGAACCAGTCCCTACCTTAGCGCGGTGCATGCTCCCTGCGGCTCCCTGTCTGTCCCACCACCACAGCCCGCTCTGCTCAAGCCCAGGGAAGGCCGTGGGTTTTCAGAGGGTGGTATGGACCACTGTGGGGGCCTCGGAATCCCAAGCTGATGGGGAATTCGGCCGACACAGAGTCCCTGAGCCTGGGAAAGGGGGTTGCTCAGCTGGGAGCCGCCGTGGCGGGGAGGGTGGGCGGGCGGCATGGAGGCCAAGGAGGACCCCAGTCCATCAGTCTAGGGGTGAGGTACAGGGGGCCTGAGGCGAGGGGTGGGGGTGGAAATGGAAAGGCTGCATGCGACAGACATTACCTCACCAGGCACAAATACTCCCGAGGCTGGAACTTTAATAATTCTGTTACTAGGGAAACAGCAAAGCATCTATCTCCGAGAGAACCCAGCGTGGCCCGTTTCTGCACGCAAGCTTGGCAGCTGTAAGCTGGGTTCTCTCTGAGATAGGGGTGAAGGCGAGTGGCCAAATGACACAGCAAGCCACGTGAGGTTTTTCCGACCTTTCCATCCTCTCCGGTTTCGGGAGTGGAGAGACATTGACCCAAAGCAAAGTCTCCAGGAAGGGAGAGAGTGTGATCCAGGAAGCAGGGGCTGTTTGAGCCCCATGAGAGGTTAGTGATCCTGCCTCTGACACTGGGACACTTGGGGTCCCATGGGAAGGAAGGGCTCAGGTTGAAGTCAGCCTGGAGACAGAAGCGAAAGCATTTATCACGTTAGCCAGTCGCTCAGCCACCTGCCTTCCCCCTACTTGGCACCACTGGGACCCCGACCAGGCCTTAGAGGTGGCTTTTTCCGTCTGCCCCGGAAGTAAAGTGCTGGCAAGACCCTGCTGCGGGAGTTAGTTTGAGGGCCCTGATGAGAAGTACAGATGCTCCTTGTAAGACCCACGGTAGAGCAAGCTTTCTTCCCAGGAGCTCTGTGGCCCTCCCCGCATTTGTCCTTCTGGGAGTATCACGATGACACACCCAGATGACTCCATTTACCTCTGTCAACAGCCCTGCCAAAAACCCAAGAGCCCAAGCACCTGGGTGGCTCAGTCAGTTGAACGTCCGACTTCAGCTCAGGTCATGACCTTGTGGTTCATAAGTTCAAGCCTTGTATCCAGTTCACTGCTGTCAGTGCAGAGCACACTTCAGACCCTCTGTCCCCCCTCCTTGCCCATCCCAGGCTTGTGCTTTCTCAAAATTAAATAAAAAGTTAAAAAAAAAAAACAACGAAAACAATCAGGAGCCTTTCAAGGTGCTGGGAAAACTCTGAGACTTTTTTTTTAATGTTTTTATTTACTTTTGAGAGAGAGAGAGAGAGACAGCACAAGCAGGGGAGGGTCAGAGAGGGAGGAAGACACAGAATCCAAAGCAGACTCCAGGCTCTGAGCTAGCTGTCAGCACACAGCCCAACGCAGGGCTCGAACCCACGAACTGTGAGATCATGACCTGAGCTGAAGTCAGACGTTTAACCGACTGAGCCACCCAGGCGCCCCAAAACTCTGAGACTTTAAGACCTCACCAGCCTCTCTCAAGATTCATACTCTCCTTTCCAATTTCTACGACAAATGCCAACTTGGCCCCTTTACGTGACACCCTGTGGGGACACCCTTCACCTTGCCTGTGGCGCTTGCGCTTCAAGTTTCTACCTCCCACGTGACATATTTTCTTGAAAATCTGTCCACAAGGAATGCTGAAGGAGAGACAGGACTCGGTTTCCCTCGGTCCTCCTCCTAACCTCACAGAGCCTCTGTGAGGTACGGATTCCCCCTGAAAGACCACCAAAGACTTCCGCTGCTTTAGAATTTCAGTATCAAAGATTGTTGTGAAGGGCAGGCTGGGGGTGGGGAGCCACGCTGGATTATGGAGAGATTTCCACTACCGTGGCTCTGCACCTTCTGGGGCTTTGATAAAGTATGAAACGCCCAGTGGTCTGCCCAAAGGTTAGAGCATGATCCAGATGATCTCGGAAGGAATGCACCCTTCCCGAAATCTGTGTCACCTCAGGCATCAATGAGTCAACTCTTGTTGGCTTTGCCACCCATTCTTCAAGCTTAGGAATGTTGTTTGTCCTTTTAGCTTCCTTGCCTGCAAAAGGAGGAAAATTATACAAAACCATCTCAAAGGTCAATGTAAGCCTTTAAGGCTGAAAAATGTTGTAAGGCTTCTGCAAGACAAGGAACCCCAAAGTGTAAATAGATCACCTAACAACAGTGGTTTGATCTGGCCTGGAGTTAATGTACCATTTAGTGCCTCGGAGGGGCACTTTTATTGTATATTTATTCCATGGAGCCTGTAAAAACAATAATGAGCATTTTGAGGCATTTGCCTAAGTGGTGGTGACATGCACTCAGGAGTAAAACTTTCTGGACCAAACCCTGCCTTCATCACTCATCGGCTCCGTAACCTCGGACGAATGGCCCCTCTTAGAGCTTCTTTTTCTTCGTTTATAAGACAGGGTCGTGCCACATGACTCTCACTCACTGCCTGCTGGGAGAACTGCATGCCAGACGGGGTGAAGAGTCAAGGGTAGATGGCGTGTTATATTAAATGACATTCAATCTTGAAGGCAATCCTGGAGACGCATTATTTGGCAACCCCTATCTTATCAAAAAAGAAACATGTCCATAGAAGCTGAAGTGTTTGCCCGAAGTCACTTGGCAAGGAGGCTTCTCCTTCCGAAGCTCCTACCACACCACAGGTATCTCCCCGCATTCTCCTCCCAAATCGATGGGCTCAGACAAAGTCACCATGTGGGTTTCAGGCATAATGACTGCTCCACAGAAGCCTAGCCTCAGGCGTTAGTACATAAGTCTGTTAAAAGCTGAGAAGGCGATCCAGTCCCCCAAACCATATGCAATTTCAAGGCTTCCCTTAGATTCCCCTAGATAATGAATGCTACGGAAATGTGTCATGTAGCGGGAGCCCAAAAACAAAGGCATCCCTGGGGAACACAGCAACTGGAGGGATTCCCTCTGGCCTGCACTCTGGAAGGGCCCAGTCTCCTTGCGGGGACTCAGGCAACCTGAAGGAGAAAGACAAAAATAGTTCATGCCAGCTGGTACCAGAAACAGACCCAAGGCTCATAGACAGATAGATACATAGATACATAGATGATAGATAGATGATAGATGATAGATACATAGATAGATATAGATGATAGATATAGGTAGATAATAGATAAAATATGATAGATAGATAGAGATGACAGATATAGACAGATAATGGATAATAGATGATAGAGATGAAAGATAGATATATATGGATGATAAATGATAGATATGATAGATACAAACATGATACATAGATACACAGATAGGTATAAATGATAGATAATAGATAAATAGATAGGATAGATAGATAGGTAGATTATAGATAGAGATAAGAGATAGATATATATGGATGATAGATGATAGATATGATAGATACATACATGATACACAGATAGATATGATAGAAAAATAGATAGGATAGATAGATGATAGATGGATAGGTAGATATGATAGGTAGATGGATAAGTAGATGGATAGATAAATAGACAGAGATGATAGATGAATAGATAATATAGTTGACAGATGATTGATAGATGATAGACATGATAGATGACAGATGATAGACATAGATGATAAATAGATATGATAGATAGATGATAAATAGATAGACAGACAGACAGACATATTTGGCCCTCAGGCCCAGCCTTCCTGGCATACATTAAAACTTGTTTTCTCTCCCAGCTGCCCTTCCTGGACTTGCCCCCACCCCCAGGCCTGCCGAGACAACCCTGCTGAACGGGACACAAGCAGTGTCAGAAGTCTGGAGTGACCTAGATGCCATAAGCACTCCGAGATCAAAGCCCACAGCATCCTGAAATTCTTTAGACCTGCACCCACTGAGTTCCTGGCCCAGGAAGCAGAACAGAGAACTGACTTCTATGCTTCCATAGTCCTGAGTTGAACACATGAACAGTCTTAACTGATAAAATGGCATCGGCATTTCTTCCTGTTTCTCTCCTGAGCAGATACAAGTATGCCGAAATCATATTGCCCCCAGCCCTTGCGCCCACGCACCGATGGACCAGGCAGCGGCTCACATTTACGGACTGCTTACACTGTGCCGGGCGCCGTTCAGTCGCTGGAATCTGTCCCTAGTGCTTCGGTCTGAAGGCTTCAAGCATCCGTCCTCCCCTTGCACAGACTGGGGCTTGACGGAACTTAGCATTTGGGCGGGCGCTCAGAGAGCATCCTTCCTGCCCTCTACTACAGAAAAGAAATCAAGGCCCTGGGAGGGGACAGAACCCAAGGGTCCCGGCTGTGTCCAGTTTTCTCTACCCCACCTTGGTCTTTTATAACGTCAAGAACTGGGCCCACCTGTCTCTTGGATCATGAGAGTCTGCCGGAAGGCACACTGGCCTTGAAAGGGTTTGCCACTCGGGGAAGGTGGTGTCTCTGTCAGACACAGCTAAAAATAGGAGCGGCCTAAGAGCAGCCTCGGCTGGCGAGTGTGTATTGATACCAGGTGCTCCTCGGCGTGCTCACCTGATACCCCCCTGTGCGGCAGGAAGGACGGCCGCCCCGGCCACCTCGGGGGCAGAGGTGGGCTTATCCGACAGCTGTATACACACTAAGGGCAACCTCGCTGCTTCTGAGGCTGGGGATGGCAGATTCCATTTCTGCACCCGTATGACCCAGTGGGGCCACGGGGGGAGGGGAGGGTCATCAGGAGGAACAGGAAGGCTGTTCTCTTGGCCGTCCCCTAGGGGCTCCTTGGGCTGCCAGAAACCTTCCCGTGAGGTTGGAATTTAGAAGTCCTAAGGAGAGCTGGGACTTCTCTCGTTCACCTCCCTCTATATATAGATGAGAAAAAAAAAAAAGCCCAGAGACATTAAGTACCTCCACCCAGGGCAAACAGCCTAGTCCAGAACGTCCCAAAGCGGGGCCCCCGAAATAAAGAGTCCCGTAAATGTTCCTCAAAGATCAATTGTTTTAAAGGTTCTGAGATCAGGTCGTTGGGAAAGGCTACATTCTCTAGTCCTTGGCTCGGCCACTAATTCTCTATTTAACAAATATTTACTCAGCCTCAAAATGAGGAACACATTTTAGGGTTCTGGTCTAACCCGGCAGAGCTGAACCCAGCCTACGGGGAGGCAGACTTCAGGACCACAAAACACACAGCTACCCCAGGCTGAAGGACTGGGAGGCTTTGTTAAAATGGCAATGCTCCAGGGAGAGAGACATAGCTGACTGGCGTCCCTAATAACTTTTAATGCACTTTACTTGTCCGAGACGTTTCCAAGTCAGAGCCCGTGCAATCATATGGCCAAAAACCTAAGGCTGAGCCTGAGGCTTCTGTCTTGAGAAAGTGCATCCACGTGAGGAGGCCAGAAGTCAAATGCAGAAACCTGGACACACTGGCCCTCCTGAAAAAGAGGCAGAAAGAAGGAGGGAGGCATCAAAGGTGGAAAATCCAAAAAATCACTCCACAAGCTCCGGCCAACCAGTCAGCGATCATCTCTCGTCAAAAGGAAACAGATCGGGGTGCCTGGGAAGAGGGGGGCTCAGTTGGTTACGCTGCCAACTCTGGATTTCAGCTCAGGTCATGATCTCATTGTTCGTGAGTTTGAACCCAGCCCGGGGCTCTGTGCTGTTAGTGTGGAGCCTGCTTGGGATTCCCATCTCCCTCGCTCTCTGCCCCTCCCCCACTCATGCCCTCTCCCCACCCCCCTAAAAATAAATGAATAAACTTAAAAAAAAAGAAAGAAAGAAACAGACACTAAACCCAGCGCACTGGGAAGAAATGGGGCATTCCTACTACACCGACTCCAAACCCCACCCTCTACTTGAATTGGCCCCCAGCGGAAGCCATTGCTCTGGAAATTAATTCTTCCCCATAGCCTTCACAGGCGAAATTCCTCTCCCGGGCAATCATGTAAGGTCTAGCAAGGAACTTTTTTTTTAATTATAAGGAAAGGGTGGCATCGATAAAATCCTGCTTCAATTAGTACAACTATCCTTTGGGTCATTATTTTAAGTGTTTGAAATTCCTACTTAAACAAGGTCACTTTCAATTTGGTAAACACTCCTAAGTCATCATCTTAATTCACGGCCAGTCACCCTAGGAATGCTGAGTAAGTAAACATAATCAAGCATTAGCTAACCAGCCACAAATCCACTTGAGTTTATTAATTTCTCCCTTGGCAGAGAAACACGAAAAGGGACCAAACCATCAGAGACATTCACGCATCACTCATTTAATAAATATTTATTACATACCAGGTGCCAGGCGCGATGCTAAGCTAAATATAGGCGGCATTGTTTTATTAATATTCACAGCTAGGTTATATATGAAATCCTATTTTTCCCCCCAAAATATAAACTTTCATTCCTGGGGTGCTTTTTCTTCATTTCTGCCCAAAGTGCCTTTCTCTGTGGAGTAGATGATGTGTCCTAACTCGTCAGCTTCCAGACTCTCTATCCCTCCCTCCAAAAGACCCCCTTTCCCATCATGCCTCAAATAGCTAATGAATATAAACTCCCACGAGAAGCTCTAGAGAGGCACTCGCTATTTTAAAAGTCCCAGGAGAATAGAAATGGTAAGAAATAGTTCATATCCTTGCACTCAGATATTTTCTTATACATTCGAGTTTTGTGTTAAGGGGAGTAGCTTGTATTTGTTCTAAAGGTTTTTAAAAATACTAGCACACATATATTCCAAACGCAGCAGGGCTTGTAGGCTCATTAGGAAGGCAGTTTTACGCGTACCACCTTATCAGAGGAATTCCCTTACCTCGTTCAAAGGAGGCTCCCTCTTTCCATCCCACCAAAAACTGGCACCCATCTGAATCTGCTCCCCAAGGAAAAGACCCACTCTGACAACCGACCTTATACAAGTCACTTTGCTCATCAGTAGAGAAGGGAACTGGGCTGGAGACTGCCAAGGTCCCTCTTAGCCTGGCCCCTTCACCTAATCATGCCTCCCTGGGGAGCTGGTACACACACACACACACACACACACACACACACACACACACACCGTGAACCCGTGCGCACCCCCCTAGTCCTCATGCTGCAGGGCCCTGATACCCCCCTCCAGCCTGCTTACCGAGACACACAAAACACCCCCACTCCACCCAGAAGGAGCAGGACTCGCCCTCCCTCAGCCAGGCAGTCTCCTGAGGCTGCTGACATCACAAAGGTGTCAACTGGCAACCTCATTGTCATGTGGCTCTCCCCTGGCTCCCCTTCACTTGCAAACGCAGGGAAAGGGTGAGACCTTTCAAAGCCGCCAAGCGGGCAGGCCTCCAGCAGCCGCCTGCCCCGGAGTGAGCAAGCCGCAGAGCCACCCAGCCCGGCGGCGGGGCATCGGGCCTCGCGTTTCAACTTCTGTTCTGTTCTCCTGTAATGGAAAATTGCTTTGCACAAAGCTAGAGTGTTACAGTTCTTTCCAGCGCCCCTCCCCCCCGCCACCCCGCCCCTCGGCAGCCTTCTGACCGGAGGGACAGCGCCCGCAGGAAGGTGGAAGGAGGGTAGTTGCGGTTTCTTACTATGTCCCCTGCTTCAGGCCCTGGGCCCGGGTGGTTACTCTTTTCCTTTGGAATGGGACTGGTGTCGGGGTCCAAGTGTCCAAATAATTGTCAGTGTCAAGCCCAAGAAGTGATCTGCACAGGGATCCGGTTAACCGAGTACCCCCCAGACATACCCCTGAACACCCGGAGGCTGTACCTGAATGATAACAACATCACTTTTTTGCCAGCGATGACTCTGGGACTCCTCAGTGACCTTGTTTACTTGGACTGTCGGCATAACCTGATTCGAGAGGTGATGGATTATACCTTCATCGGGGTCTTCAAACTCATCTACCTTGATCTCAGCTGCAACAACCTGACCTTGATCTCCCCGTACGGTTTCTCCGTGCTTGGCAACCTGGTGCAGCTGAACCTCTCCAACAACCCTCACCTGTTATCTCTTAACAAGTACACCTTTGCCAACACCAGCTCTCTGAGGTACTTGGACCTCAGAAACACCGGCTTGCAGACCTTGGACCATGCCGCCTTCCAGAGCCTCATCACACTACAGACCCTGTATCTGAGCGGGAACCCGTGGACGTGCAACTGCTCGTTCCTGGACTTCACCATCTACTTAATAGTGTCCCATCTGGACCACCCAGGTGAGGGTTTGGTTGGGTGTGGGGACGAGGATGTGACGGAGTTGGAGGAATTAGCTGCAGAAAAGGTAAAGTCAAGAGATGCTCAGGGAGAAAGAGTCTGGGTTAAGCTGATTGAGAACATGCCTTGTTGCCCTGCAGACTCTATCCTGGGGTTGACTGGAGAGGCAGCAGGGTCAGTAGGAAAAGTTCTGGAGTGGGAATCCAAAGAGCTGAGTTCTGGTCCACAAGCTCAGCACTTACTAGTTGGCTGTCCTTGGGAAAGGCAATTTCTCTGAGCCTCAGTTTCCTGATCCATCAAGTGGGGACAATAATATTGCCGAATGGAGCTGTCATGTCAACCGAAAATGGTATGTGGGGAAATGACTGACTTCTATAACGAGACGATAACAAAGTAATACAGGGGCGCTGTATTCCATTGGTGGACTATTTTCATCTATTTGATTCAGTGACTGAATTTTTCCAGGACCCGAAAGTAAATTCAGACAGGCATAGGCAGTAGAAAATCCAACAGTGTGATGCACAGAAGAGAAAGTTCAATAGGGAGATGGGCGAAGGGCACAGGAGCTCCCCAGACAATGAGGGAGTGGAGAGAAAAGAGAGGAGAAGGCTTTTGGTGGCTCCTTTGTCTTCAAGATGCTAACCCAATCAGGGAGGAGAGAGTGGCATGAATCCATGAAGAACGGGTCACCCGGCCCACTGCTCCAGCTGGGAGATTCCAATCTCCCAGGCAGAGCCTCAAGTCTCACCTGGCAGATTGCCAAGCCAGATGCTGCCACTCTCTCCACTGTCCCCAGCCCTCTGTCATGGCCCCTGGGGCCCTCCAGTGTCTCATCCCCTCTTCTACTCAGCAACTTTACTGTCCCATCCTCATCCTCCAATTATCCCACTCCACCAACATCACCTTTACTCAGGACGTAGGAACTTCAGGTAAATGTGCAATAACCCCTCCCAGAAAGCCAGGAGCCACTGATGTGACCTGGTGAGATTGGACTTTGGATTCAAACCCCATCAAGACCATGTCTTCTCTCTCTTCCCTGAGTGTTTGTTCTTGAAAATGTTTTCATTCACCTTCACCTGCTGAGGCTTCCACCATGAAGTCTGGCCCAGGTGGTAATACCCAGAAAGATCCCTGGCCAAAATGATAGGTTGCAAGGGGATCTGTGGGAGAGGGAGCTGAGTGGTGGCAGCACTCCATGGCCTCCCCTCCAACGGGAGGGTCTTAAAATATCCTCCAGGCAAGGCCTGAACTCTAGTGAGGCAAGCGAGCAAAACTGAGGGAGGCCCAAAGAGTGGGTGGCTCCTTACATTTTGTGCCCTAGGCACCTGGCCCTGCTGACAGGTTCTTCTGAGTTAGAATAATTCGAAAGGAAAGAACTTCGTCAGACCATCTTCTTAAAATCACCAATCATAAAAGAATAGAGGGGCAGTTATCTTGGGTACGTTGCCTTATCTCTCTATGAGAATGTCTTCTACTTTTCTCAATGACCGGTGCTATGGTGCTGTCTAGAAAGCTCTCTGAAAGAGGGTCATGAACATTCTCGTGCATTAAATGTGGCTTTTAAATGGGATTCTCCTGTCAATGTCCATGGAACCAGCCTGTGAAGAAGCTTCATCTTCTCTTGCCCCCTCCCCACCGTACATATATATTTTCCTTGAGTAGAGCCACCATGTAGCCTGGAGAACCTCTACCCTAGCTGAAAAGGGAGATGTAGCTTGGCCTCCTCCCCAGTCCCCAAGCCTCCCACTTCACCTGCCCTCAAATCTCCCTTAATCAAAATTCTGCTTGTGGAGTTGCCTCTTCTCAGAATTTTCAAGCTGACTACACTGGACCCCTTGACTCCCTTCATTCTGGGATTGAATAGGACTGTGGACTGGGTCTGTTTCCCTGCATGTTTTCACAACCCTCAGAAGTGGCTATCTATCCTGTCAAGCTCATAAACTCTTCATGAACAAGAGTCTGTTTTTTGTGAGCCCCAACCCCCTCCCCAACGCACCCCCACAATAACTAATAATCTGCTCATCTCCCTCTGCTGTTTGGTGGCCTAGAGAAACCCACCCAGGCCACTTCTTGCAGAACTCTGGGCTTGTAGCCCTGACTAATAATTCTTATCTCTTGAAAACACTAATGAGCCCAAGGCCAGACATAGAACAAATTATCTTTGTAGAGAGGTTTGCATCTGCTAGAGTTTTTCACACATGCTGTCTCATTTTTTTCACTTTGAGTGTCATACAGACCCTTAAATTTTGTGCCCTAGGCCTATGGGAGAGGCTAGGATTGGTCATTTTAACCCTATCATATGGATAAGAAAATAGACTGGCCCCAAATCACACAGCTAGTAAATGGCCCCCCAAAAATGATTTGAACCTCCTGAGTCAGGTCATTTTTCATGAGACTACTATGTCTTAAATTCCCAAATTACATGATAACTAAAATCCTATAAGTCAGTTTAATTGTAAATATAAGCCATGTTATATGCATATGACCACAGCAGCTAAATTATAGCTTTATTTCCTATCTGACTACACATGAATTCACCCAAGATCATTTCCACTGGATAGCGAGTTCTAGCCATCATAAACTCATCATGAGCCTGTGTTCGCCTCGCAATCTAAGTTCATCACAACTCACCCAAACTCCCAAAGAAGGAGTCTAACCTTGCTCACCTTTGCATCTCAATCTGGTTCTCCCTTTCCACACATACACATGCCTACACCCCGTGACAGACACATATACCCATGTGCAAATACACACACATATACCCACATACATACAAGTATAAAGACATGCCCACACACAAACATCATACATGCAAACATAAACAGACATCTACTCACATACACAATCACCCACATACTACATATATACCACACACATACATACACCAATGGGCAGATGCACAGCCACACTTGAAGAGGCACACACATGCACATGAAACTGAACACAGACACAGTAGAATTCATGAGATGCTTCTCTTGCTCTTTAGCCAGACCTCAACATAATGGAAGATACTTATTTCATGCGACTCTCACACAATCATGTCTTAAGTAGAAATATCTTCAGTATTGACAAATACTCATGATGAATGCTCAAGCTTAGGCCTACCTATTATACCACATGTGCTATTAAAAGGTGATCTTTGGCATGTTCTAAAATGGAGTGTACTCATCTCTCCCCACGTGCCCACACTGCAGGATATAAGAAGATTCTCTCTGAAGTGAGCTGAGTAACTTGGTTATTTGTAGAATAGCATCCAAACTAAAGATAGGTTTCATTTTAGACCCAGGAAGATACTGAATGTTAGGACTGGGCGATTTTACCTGTGGTGCCGGATTAAGGTCAAGATGACAGAAGAATGGCAAAGTACAGAACCCTTGAAAAGCAAGGCAGTGAAGAAAGGAACTTCCATGCTACCACCACTCAGTTCATCCATTCATCCATTTAAATATTCATCCTATTAGGTGCCAAACAAGTGCTCATGGGGGAAACTAGCCAAGAAGCCTGGAGCTGTGTGTGCAGACCTGCATGACTATGGTCATCTGCACCATATATGTCTCATGGTCCAGTCTAACCCCACTGGACAGAGCAGGACAAAAGAGACCACCATGTGCCTACTGGGCAGAGCAGGCACTTGGGACAGCCTCAGTTGTAAATGGGGAAGGACAGGGGAGCCCGGTGCTAAAAAGCTCAAGCTGGAGTGAAACAGACCTGAATTATAACCTTAGCTTTGCCGCTTGCTATTTATAGGATATCAGAGAAGTTACTTAACCTCTCTGAACTTCAACTTCATCTTTCAGACAGGTATAATAATAGAACCCACCTATGTAGGCTGTGGAGATGAGAACACTTACAAACTCCCATTAGCATTAAGCTTTGCACACCAAAAAGCATTCAGTAAGTGAATGGATGGCAAACATGGGAAAGATACAGGGTACTTGAGAGCGTACAGACATCAGTCAGGTGACCCCAGAATAAGCAGTGGACTTCAGGAAGGCTCGGTATACATTGAATGAGTGTCCTGGAGATAGGACTATAGGGATGTATGTGGGGTTATAGATAGGATGTAGGAAGGTTCCAGGACTGTAATCCATGGGAAAATGGGACAGAGGGAATCTTAAAGGGAAGCAGGTCCTAGGACTATAATCCCTGGGAAAATGGGACAGAGGGAATCTTAGAGGGAGTTGGGTATCAGACAAGTTATGAACACAGGAGTTCAGACCCTGGGGAGCAAAACCAGAAGCCCAGATCAAGGCTTGGTCTCAGCCTGGATGATAAGACTCAGTGCTGGGCCAGTAGTAGCCAAGTGGTTCTTTCTAAGTCACCTGAGTCTGGAACTGAACTTCTACCTAAAGAGAAGCTCCACTTCTAGAAACAAGTATGGACATGCACACAACCTTCAAGGGCTGAGGGCAAGGAGGTCTGATGGTGGGGCAGACATGGCCTTGAGAGCAAGAAGTCACCTACATGTTGTGATTTTATCTGAAGAGGACTAAGCCATACCTCGGCTCCCATCCAATGCCTACGACTGAGCTAAAATGAACCACTAGACTTACCCTTCTGGATCCCAAAAAGTACCCCAATCTTGAAAAGGACCCTGCAAAATTATATGAGCTCCAGTGCTGAATAATACTGGGGCCCCCAAGCCTTTATCAGCTCTTGGAGGCAAAAGTGAATTATTGAGAAATACAATTAGCTAAGATTACTTCTGTAGCAGTGGGGAACCTTGAAGGAAGCCAAGGTCCAGCAAAGAAATGGAGAGATCTTAAAACAAAAAATATGAAGGCAGTAATATGTCCTTCCCATATGGTACATCTTGGCTAAATTCACCCCCCACCAAGGAGCTGTAGAGAAGGTTAAATGTTTTATCCACCTATTTCATCATCAATCAAAAAATTTCCCATATTGGCAAGAAGTTCAGTCCTATTATCAAAAGGTCTTCATCAAAAGAAGCCCTCTAATGATATACTCAGCAGATGCACTAAAGACTATTAAGTCCTCAAAGAGTTCACATACTCACTTTGCAAACATGAAAGTCACAGCAGAAACGGAGGTGGGTGGTAATGTGCTGGTTTCCAGGATGCTCTGATCAATGCAGAGGTAAACAGACCCACAGATTCCATTTTCTTTTTGGCCCAGGTCAGCAGATAGGAGGACTAATTCCTGGCTGGAACTGTAATTTTCCAGTCATTAATGCTATTTGAAGGTGAGAGTGACAATTGAGCTCTTCCCAGGATAGAGCTGCCTAGTAGGACAGGGTCGAATGCCTCTGAAGATGCTCTCAAAAACTCACGCAATTCTAAGCTCCTGGACATAAGGAACCTGACCTCCGTCCCCTCTTCTCCAAAAGCCTGGTCCAGCACTGTCCAACAAGCTTCTGCAGCAGTAGAAATGGCCTATATCTGTATTGTCCAATACAGTAGCCGCTAGCCACATGTGGCTATTGAGTTCTTGAAATTGGGCTATTGCAACAGAGGAAATGGCTTTTTAATTTTATGTCATTTTACATCTTGTAAGTAGCCACGTGAATGGCCAATGGCCACCATATTGGTTAGGGCAGTCCTTTTATAAAAGATGCTAAAGCTAGAACTTTAGAATCTCGCCTTCTCACAGGTAAGTGGCTAGAAAGCCAAGCCCAGCGTGGAGCTCTCCTGACACCCAGATTCAGTGTTTTCCCCCATGCCATGATGTCACCTTACTCTGAGACACATCACAGTCCACTCCACTCTGAAACATTTGTTGTATGTTCAGTATATGCCCAACATTGTATTATAATGCTGGGTGCTTTCATCAGAGAGAAAGAAGGCAGGAAATCCTGTCTTTAATAAGACAATCTTGGGATATAAGAGAGAAACTGAAACTGAAAAGCCAGAAAGTCATGTCCTGGTGCCTGGGATGCCACTGTGTGATTTGGGGCAAGTCACTTTCCCTCTGAGACTCACCTGTTTTTTTGTTTTGTTTTGTTTTGTTTTGTTTCAATAGCAAAGGGCAGTTTTATTACAGGCTTAGGCTGGCCGAGCCTAAGCTCGGGCTCACAGACTTTACCGGCGCAGTGGATCCATGCTGAGAGCCCTGAACAAGGGCGGGGTAGGGCTTTTATGAGTTTTGGGAAGGGGGAGTTACAGGAAATCACAACACAGGCGCAGTGATCCAATCATAATGTACAGTATCATTGACATCAGGTTTAACCATACACATTGTTCAGAGCATTCGTTACTTTTGGCGGGACCCAATTACAACATTTAGGGTATCTTTGAAATCAACCAATTACAGGGCAAGCCTAGGGTCTTGTTCGGCAACTATCGGGTTAACTTTAACATTAGGTAACAGGGTCCTATCTAAAGTTTCTATCTGTAGACCTCACCTTTAGGAATGTGGGGAGAGGTAGCTGGGATTTCCTGATTGGACACTGCAAAGTGGTCTCCTGCTCTAGGCGATGTGTAACCCCCTAGTAGCTCTGGAGAGACTGGCCCTTAGACCTTCCAGTTTAGAGGGGAACTTAAAGCCTGTCATGGCATCTGTTTGGTTCAGACTCGTGTTCTTACATTCCCCCCTCTGTCTTGTAACTGACCCAATCCTGGGTCAGTCGAGTTACCATTGTCTTGGTTTAAGGCTTGATAATGAGCTCTTCAGACCATTAACTGAGTAACATTTATATGCTCTTTGACAAACGCTTAGGATCTTATTAATGATATAAGAGCCAAATGTTAAAAGTACACCAATTTTGGTTCTGGCTCCTTGTTCTTGTCCTCTCTTGTGGTGGCCGCGAACCACAGCTAGACTATCCTGTACAATTCCTGAACTATTGGCATAGAAATAACATCACCTGTTTTTGAAATAAAAAGAGAGTAGGATCAGATACTCTCTAAAGCCCCTTCTAGCAGGTAGTCTACAGACCTAAACAGAAAGATAAGATGTACTTAAATGTAGGAAAGCGGTGATCAGCAGACAGGGTCCTAGATGGGCAATGCGATGGGTTAGTGCTGAGGTGGAGGCCACAGTCACATCATCAGGATGTGCATGCAATTAGTAAGAGTAAGCAGGCAGCCTTGAACTCCTAGGGCGCTATCCCACCTCCTGTCTTAAGCACCATCTACTTGGCTAGAACAATGCCTTGCCCTGGACTGTCCTCCCAGGCCTGGCCTGCTCAACCAGTGGTTCTCAAACTCCAATGAACCCCAGACCCCATATACAGAGATTCTAGTTTCGGAGAGTGCAGCTCCTTAGGCCATATTTTGAAAAACCCTATGAAAATGGCTTGTGTTCTAGATCTACAGCGGTTACCCCCGCTGGTGAATAAATTGATTTGCACTGAGATGTTAGTGGCTAATAATGTTCTGACATCCTTCTCTCAAGGGGCATTTGCAGTGTGACAGAAAACAAAAGGAGAATTCAGAAAGCAACAGACTACCATGGATAGAAGTGAGGGTAGTTTGGGGACAGAGTGTTCCACTGTGTCAGCTCTTAAATTATAGTCCTTAAGCAGTCCTGGGTGACCTGGTGGTGGGGCCCACAAATCAAAGAGGAGTCTGGGCTGGAGCACTGTAGAGGAAGGGGGACCAAGCCACCCAGAGACATCTGCAGGGAGCAGATGGGCTGGGTCATGTGCTATTTCAAGTCCACGTCATCTCGAGGGCATTTTGAGCAGAGAACATCTTAGTTTCATTCCAAGGCGACTTCATCCTGTATTCAAGGCTGCTGTAATAGGATAATGGCCCCATTTCAACCCACCAAGTACAAAGTCATCTACGGCTGTGCCAAGACTTAGATTTCCAGAATGAATTCAGGTCCTCACACTCTCCTACCATTAATGCTAACCCACTTCCTCCATCAGAGAAATTGCTGCAAAGACCAGACACCCAAAAAGGGAACAGCTGGGCAGCAGACATATCCAAGGCCATCAACTGCTCTGCCAGCCCGTCTCTCCTGCCTTCTCACCAACACCCTGCTGAGAGCCAGAGGAGCAGCCTCCTGAGGGCAATGAGGGGAGTGGGAGGGGAGCATCCGGATCAGTGATCCCTAAACCACCCAAAAAAGCCTAGAAGAGATATGGGGTGGCAAGCACATGTGGTCTAGGAAGGAGCCTGAGTGATTCTCACACACTCTTGAGTTTGGCCCTCTCAAGATCTCTGAAAGGAGGTGATACAAAGTCCCTTCAAGTTCAGAAGTGCCAGACCTCTGGTCACCCAACACCACTTAGGCCTCTGGAAGGCAGTAGTGCAAGGCTAGCCAGCCTCAGTTTCCTTATCTCTAGACGAGAAGAGCTCTCCAGCCTAGAGGTAATCCAGCAGAGTGTGGATGTGGCTAGAAAGAGAAACAGGGATCCAGCCATGAAGGGCCTTTGACAGGCAGTGCATCCTGAGAAGCCCTAGGAGGCAGGTGAGCCTGGATACAGGGCTAGGAGGCTCCATAGGCATCCAGTTAAGAGGAAGGTGGCCTATAGCAGCCATGGGGATGGAGAAGTCTAAACAGGTCAGAAGGAACAATTTAGAAGTAGAAGCAATAGGACTCAGACTGATCTTGACCCTCCCAAGTTTCCTTGTACGCCCTTCATGACTTCTGGCACAGTTCTACATAATTAATAGATTTGTATATTTAACATGTGTCTTCTCTGATAGACAGTAAGGTCTATGAGAGCAAAGAACATGTCTGACTCTTCAGAAATGAGCTCAAGGCCTGACACAGAAAAAGACTCAATAAATATTTATTGAGAAAAATCAATGAATAATAAGATATGGAAAATAACAGACACGAATTGGCTTAGGCCGGTCTGGGGGCTTCCCTGAGATGGGCACTCTTATAGGAGTGGCAGTGAGGAGCTTAGGGGAGAGCCATGTCCCATCGTGAGCATGTTGAGTGGGAGGGCCCCTGTCAACCAGTAGGTCTTTGGATATTCTGACCTGAAATCCAGAATAGAGAACAGAATATATATTTGAGAATCATCAGTTCACTGGTGATCAATGAAACCAAATGAAGGATGCAATGAGCAAGCAAAAGGGTTTGGAGTGGGGGGGTAATAGAGCAAGGACAGAAACTGGGGAATTCCAACATACAGAAGGGTCCAGAAGAGCTACCCATGAAGTGCCCTGGGCAGGAGAAGCCAGGAAAGAGAAAGGAAATCAGAGAAGGGTAGACTCATGGAAGCCAAGAGAAGAAAAGTTTCAAAGAGTGGAAGCAGGTCAAATAAGGGTTGAAAAAATATCCATCAGATTTAGCTACCAAGAGATCCCTGATGTCTTGGACATTCCAATGGCATGGCGGGCATGGACACCAGAGCGCAGTGGGTTCCAGAATGAACAGCAAGGAAGAAAAAGGGTGCAGAAAAAAAACATAAGCTTGGGGCACCTAGCTGGCTCAGTGGGTGGAGCGTGCAACTCTTAACCTTGGGGTCATGGGTTCAAGCCCCATGTCGGGCGTAGAGATTTCTTGAACAAAAAAATTGTAAACTCTTCTAGCAAGCTTGGCCAATGACTGAAGGAGACAGATGGAAGAGAGTCATATAAAGGGGGTATTTATCTTCTTAGGAGCAAAGAAGTCCATGCATGTGTTTATCTGCCGCTAAGAAGTCAATGCAGGGCAAAGACATGGGCGGGGGTTTAAGTAACAGGGTAACCCCCTGAGGAGGCAGGAGCATCAGGATATATATGTTTGGAAGGTAAGCCTAACAGGAACACCTCGTGTTTCAAGATGTGGCTTGTGATGCGAGGGAAGAAGAAAGGAGGGATCCCAAGCTTCTGCCTGGGTGACTCTGATCGGTGCTTTTCTTCTGCTACTGAGCTTTTCTAAATTGCCTCTATCCATGAGAACGGCCAACCACTGCCTGGATTTTTCTGAGCAGATGGGTAGTTGCTGAGCAGGCCCTGCTCTAGACCAAACTAAGAAGAAACTAGGATTTGCCTTTAGCTTCTAAGAACTAACTGGTACCATCCCCTATCCTGGCCATGCAGCCAGCTCCCCTCCCCCATCAACACCTTACTCAGAAAAATGGCCACCGGTTTCTCCCAGCATAGGGCGTAAGTCGTTAGCTTCTTTTCCAGAAGACGATACCCTTCAAGCCTTATCCTGTTGGCAGAACAGAAGGCTATATCTCCTGTTGACAGAATCCTGTGTACTCACAAGTGCCTGAGACAGTATTCTGAGGAAAGGGGGCCTTTCTACCCCTAAAACATGCCCATATACAACCACTTATACAGAAGACCAGTCCTGCAGCCTAGAGCACCTCTAAAGCACAGGAATTATTGGGCTGAATTTGCTGGACTTGAAAGTCTTTTCTGTAATGTTCCAAGAGTCAATGAATCAGTTTTAACCTATACCAAAATATGGACTCTTTATCCAAGGGGGAAAAGATTGTACCAGATAAGAACTGTAGTGTCCGAGCCCAAATCCTCCAAATCTTTAAGGTTTCACGATGCCAGGGATGGCTTAGACCAGGAGTCAGCACTGCTTCCTATAAAAAGCCAGTTAGGAAATGTTTTAGGCTTTGTGGACCTCTCCTGCAACTACTCGGTTTTTCCATCTGTTACCTGAAAGCCATCACAGAAAATGCGTAAATGAATGGGCATGGCTGTGTTCTGATAAAAATGTATTTACTAAGATAGGCAGCAGGTGGAATGTGGCCCACAGGTTGGAGTTTGCTGAACCTGGGCTTATGCCATCAAGGGAAGACAGCTAGGCGGTGAGGAAAAAAGGGCTCTAGGGAGCAAGGACCACGTGTGAAGGTCTAAGAAGGGGGCCGGGCTGGCTGGCTGGCTCTGGTGGCGTTGGGCTGCTAGATGGTCCACTCTAGGCTCCCTTCTAGGGAGTCATTTCCTCTGGGCACCCATAGTACAGCAGAATAAAACAGCGGTCCTTTCAAATTCCAAGTTGGGAACTGGGCCTAGAGAGCAAGGCCAAAGACATAAGCGATTAAGAACTGTTGTATGAGATCAAACCAATAGCCCACCCACTGTCTCCTGTATGCATCCAACAGATAGTTATTGAGCAGGGACTAGGCGCACAGGGAAGAAAAAGAGGGCCTCTGCTCTCAATTCTCTAACGCTAATGGGGAATAGTAAGAAGTCCCTTTTGAAGCCACGCCCACTACACCAGCATCCTCACTTGTCCCCATCTGGGTTGACCCCTACTTCCTTCTCTGCAGTTTCAGAGGACAGAAGAGCATCGTTTCCCAATTCAAGGCTAACCCCTTCATTTGGTCCCGAGACCATCTGTTCCTGAATCCTCCAGGACTTCACACCCCGTGGTTCACTGAATCCTCCCCAGATTCTTGCAAGGGAAGCAGGGATTCGTATATGTCTAGTGTTGAGTTGTCCAAGGCGGCAAGGATTAGCTGACCTGCCTATGGTGTCCTGTCTGCCCCATCCCCTCCATTTCCTCTAGCTGAGCATTATGTCAGTGACCTTGGTCCCAAGAGGTATTAATAACAACATTCGGTTCGTTCGACAATCCTGCTTTGAGCTCTAGTGTGGCTTGAGCACGGTTCTAGGTGTTGAGGGTGCGGCAGAGAACCACACAGACAAAAATCCACGTCTTCGTGGAGTTCATAATCTAGTGGGTGGAGGCAGATGAAAGAGTAGGAGGTAAATCCGCTTCCTTGACAAGTACATAATTAGCTGGAGAAAAAAATAAGGCCAACTCTACATCTAGTGACATTCGGGCAAGCGAGGGCCCAACAGGGAGAAATGGGAGAAGTGGGTCTTTTCTCGGGGTTCAAGGCGGAAGTCTTAGGTCAAAAGCCTTAAGCTGTTAGAAACCAGTGCTGCACGCTCAGCGGCAGGTATAGTTTAGTAGCGAAGGAGTCTCCAAATTCCATCCTTCATCACACGTTGTCACCAGGTGGAGGCTCAACCCTCCCCTCGGCCCAGATGTTTCCTGAGCAAGCACAGCAGCACCGGGGGCTCCCAGCCTGCACTTGACTCCTCGGAGTCCAAGCCCTGGGACCCTGCAGCAGAACACGGTGCAGACATGTGGTCCCTGCAGCCCAACGAAGGAACAGTTTGCCTTAGAACCACTGGGTTCGAACCCGTTTTCTGAGAGAGGGGCTCCCTGGGCTCCTGCACGAACAGGAGTGGTTCTGAGCCCCAGAAGCTCTGGCTGCTCCAGACACGTGACTGTGGCAGACAGGCTGTCCACCTGTGAGTAACATGCTAGGTGTGGCCACAAGCAAGGGGGGAGTTTATATTTCCTTAGGAACTATTTACAGGAAGAGTTTAAACATTAATGACACCTGTAATCAAACCTGGGCGCTTTAACTGGAACAAATGTCTGGGGGCCCATGGAGTGGGGCTGAGAGAAGGATGACATGGGGCCTAGTAACCTGTCTCTAATATGAATGAAGGCCCCAGAATTGTGCTGTGCACAGCATATACAACAGTGCTTGGTAGCTTGTTGTCAGAGGAGAGGAAATCAAGAAAGCCAGAGAGGGGATAAGTGATAAACAATCTATTCATTCTGTAGCATGGGAATGATTAAAACTACCCGGAGGAGGGGCACCTGGGTGGCTCAGACCTGGCTTCAGCTCAGGTCATGATCTCGCGGTTCATGGGTTCAGGCTCTGTGCTGACAGCTAGCTCAGAGCCTGGAGCCTGTCTTCAGATTCTGTGTCTCCCTCTCTCTCTCTGACCCTTTCCTGCTCATGTTATCTCTCTCTCTCTCTCTCAAAAATAATTTAAGAACATAAAAAAAATTAAACTACCCAGTGGAGTGGTCAAGGGTAGAATTTAATTTTGAACAACACCTTCTATGAGACCCAGCATACATCAGGCACTCCAAGATCAGTAGATGGGTCTGTAATCTCTAACGTCATCAGACCAGAATAGGAAAACAATGTATGACTATCAAGCTAACAAAAAAGAAATGAAATAATAAAATAAAAAGCAACAAAGTAGAGACAAAGAGACATAAAAGAAATGAGACAAATTGGAAACAAATATATCAGTCTAATGTTAAATGTTAACAGAATACTTACAAAGTTTGCTAGACTGGATGGAAAACAAAAGTCGGCTACATGCTGCTTACAAAAATGTATCTTAAATATAGGAACATAGATTAGGGTAAATGGATGTAAAAATATAAACAATGCAAACATTAACCAGAAGAAATTCAATAGAGCCATACTAATGTCAAAGACTGTAGACTCTAAGGCAAGAAGCACTGCTAGAAATAAGGAGAGACATTGCTCAGTGAGGCAGGGCAAATCTACCAGAAAGAGGTAACAGCTAGAAGTTTCTACACATCTAATAACATATCTTTAATACATGTGAAGCGAACCTGACAGAACCACATCAAAACCAGTGACTAACATCCTTCTTGCAGTAACTAATAGACAATTAATAGACTAATAGTAACCAAGAAACAATCGTTTTTATCAATAAAAAGTCAGTAAAGCTATAAATAAAAAGCCAATAAAGATACAGAAGACTTGTATTAAATCACAACCTAGTTGACATTCACAGACCGATGTACTCAGCAAAGACAGAATACACATCTTTGTGGGGGGGGCGGGGCACATGCAAAATTTACTAAAATTGACTTCGTGCTCAGCCATTAAGCAAATACTCAATACATTTCACAGGACTGAAATCACAGAGAATATGTCTCTGACCACAACAGGATTCAAGTAGGATTCAACGATAGAAATAGTAACTAGAAAATCCCCCCAAAGTAAGTGTTTCTTTCAATAAATGAGAACGTCTTATTAACAAGAACAAAAGTGAGCAGACATGGATTATGCCTTTGTCCACCTGGCGGGGGAGGAAGGATACACTCTTTCTCTGGCAGGTAGCACCCACCCCCCTGCAAGGGATAATGTGATAAACACAGTGAGAATGCTATGGGTGGTTGGGGGTGTGGGGGGGGGGAGGACAATCACAAGTAGTCTAAGCTATGAGGATGAGGGGGTTATGGGAGCACCCTGGAAGCAGATGCGTCCACACCACAGTTCGAAGGATAGGAAGGACTTGATCATGCAAAAATTGGAGGAAGAGGTATTCAAAAGACACAGAAAGAGTGGTGGAACAAAGCTCATGAAGACAGGGGCAAGATGTCATTGAGGAATTAATAGTTTTATTTGACTGGAGTGAAGGGTGGGTCACCGGAGTGCTAAAGAGGGGTGAGGTAGAAGGGGACGGATGCCGAGGGCTCTAAGCACAGGGCGGGTGGTCTGGGTGTTATTCCCAGGCCCATGGGGAGAGGGGGGCGGGGGGTGAGTTAGAGAACGGTTTTGAGCCAGTGTGCTTGGGGAAGGGAAGTCTGGGTGTGTGTGACACGGTCCAGAGCTGGGAAATGGGGAAAAAGGGGGGAAGTGGGTTTAGGGGAACCTGCTGGGAGGTAGGAGGGCCCCCGCATTGGCAGTTACTGGGGAGTCGGGAGGGGGAGAGAACGCAGCAGCAGAAAAACCCAGACCTCCCTCCCCGCAGAGCCACCCACATCCCGCACTTAAGAGCAACCTAACAAAGCCTTAAAATCACTGCTAATTGCCCCTTTCAAGGTAACGCTCCAAAACCAGGAACGGTGTTTCGTGTTTCGTCTCCTCTCTGCCACCCAAGCCCCAATTTGAAAGCTGAATCTTCTTAAAATAGAATGAGATTACTCCCCCTCCCCAGACGCACCCCAGACCCACAGAACCTCACATTTTCCTTTCTCCAATACATCCTTCTCTGCATCTTCCCATGTCGGGACTCTGGCAGTTTGGAGGGGTGTCCCAAGCCCTCTCTGGATAGAGTTCCTGAAGCATGGCCAGGAGCCCCCAGCGGCCCACCGCCCCCACTCTTGGGCCTCCTGGGCAAATAAGCCAGGCTGACTAGAGACGGGCCTCCAGGCACAACTGTGGCCCTGCCCCTTGACAGCAGTTGGAATGGATCTCGCCCCTTTTCCTCTCCTGAGAGTTCTCCCCTAGGGCAGGGTCGCCCAAAGGGCCTCTTGCCCTCCTTCTCTATGTAACCTTTGCACACAGTGGAGGTAACAGCCCGTGGTGTCACTTCCCGAGTCTACAGCTTCCGCCAAGAGCCAGTCCTCACCCACATTGCAGCTCTCAGGCCATCTTCCCAAAAGTAACAACCAACCTGGAGCAGGTGCTCCGGCGCAGAAGCCAGGCACAGGGGTGGTGTCCCTGCACTCAGCCTGGTCAGCTCTTTCCAGCCACCCCCGTCCAACAACGTCCTCGCCAGTTGGCTCCCTTCTGCACCCCTTTCTCTAATCCCCTGCTGCTAGCCCCCGTCCAAATCCCATTTCCCTAACTTCCTGGGTCACCCAAGGATCTGAATACCTTCACACAGCCTGGTGCTTCTGCCCTGAAGTTTAGGAGAAGCAGCTCTCCACACTAGCTTGCTTGTGTCTCCCACGTTTACAAATGAGCTTAGAGAGCTCGGTCTGCATTTTCTGTGTCTCATCTCCTGCCTGGATCCTTCAGGTTATCTAGAAGCCTCTCTGAGTCTGTTTCCTTACGTGTAAAACAAGAGTTTTGTTTGACTGTGTGTCAAGCTGCTTTAAGAATTGGACGAGACCTTAGTATAGCATGTAGTCTGGGCTTGGCAAATATTAGCCACTATTATAATTTTGGACACGATTATCTCAAGCCCAAGTCTCCACCCTGCGTTGGAGGGCATTTATGTGATGCCTACTGGATATATTCCCCTGGCACCACACGCACACAGACAGACAGACACCTATGCATCCGCACGGAGGAGCACGTGGGGCTAGGAGTATGCAGGGCTGAGGGCAGAGCTCTGAGTTCTCTGCGCCAGGCCTGCCGGCTCGCCTGCTGCATTTACATCCTCCCAACTGCCCTGAGAGCAGGTAGCAATCCCGGCAAGTGTCAGGTGAGGAGATGGGATTCAGAGGGAAATGGGTACCCTGCCCAAGTTCACAAAATCAGTAAGTGACGGTTGGATTCAAACCCTGGTCTGCTCTGTCCGACTCCAGGGCCCACTTTGCTTTCTGTTACTTACTCAAGTCCACGGCGCTTGACACGGGATGGGGCTCAGAGAAGTGGCCAGGCGACTGAGTCAGCGGCTAAAAAGGACCGAAGACTCATGTGGATCATGTGATGAGCCAGTGGATGCCAATCTCACCACGGAGACGCAGAACCGCCTCTCCTCCTGGCCATCAGCTCCCCTGAGCTCCCCGCACCCTGGCGCCTTGAGCAGAGAACACACAGGAGACGTTTCCAGGGACTCTTGTCCCTCCGGAGAGTTGAGCCCTATGCCTCAGTGGTCTCTGACTGGGCTCAGTCATGCCCCAGGAGGTGGGGGGGGGGGAAGGGAGAGGGGGGAGGGAG
>PISW01002090.1:0-171090 GCA_004023785.1 Mungos mungo | reverse complement strand
GCACTTCTCAGACCTTCGGACGCCCACGTACCCCCCGGGGGTCTCTGTAACACACACACCCGGATTCAGGAGGTCTGGGGTGGGGCCTGAGGTCCTGCATTTCTAAGGAGCTCCTGGTGAGGCCCATGCTGGTGGCCCGCAGACCACGCTCTCAGTGGCGAGGGTCCTCGTGGCCTCTCCGGGTCCCCTTTGGACTTGGGCCCCTGGCGGTTCTACTGTTTCAGCGCTGTGCCTGCTGTGTGTTTCCTCGCAGATGACCAAAATGCCACGTGCACGGAGCCCCCAGAGCTGGCGGGGTGGCCCATCGCGCAGGTGGGGAACCCTCTGCGTTACATGTGCATCACGCACCTGGACCGCCAGGACTACCTCTTCCTGCTGCTCATCGGCTTCTGCATCTTCTCGGCGGGCACTGTGGCCGCCTGGCTCACAGGCATGTGCGCAGTGCTCTACCAGAGCGCCCGACGCAAGGCGAGTGAGGACCAGCCCGAGGACGAGCACAGCCAGCGGGCCAATGTCAGGGGGCGGATCTTCAGAAGCACAGTCGACTCAGCCCAGGACGGGTTCCCTCGGCTGATTTAGCGGCCAGAGACTGCTGCCGGACATGCCTTTCCCGGGCTCCCGGCCTGCTCTGTCGCCCTCCCCGGTCCCCCAAGCCCTCACAGCTGTCTCAGACACTGACGCCTATTAGTAAAGCAAATAAAATGTTTGGTGGCCATTTCACAAGTCGGTCCTTTCCTGCTCGACCAGCCCAAGGGCACTCCCTTCAGCTCAGCAGGATGGCACGGGGCAAAACCTAGAAGGCCGCTGCAGGCGTTTCAAAGGGGAGAAAGCCTGTTCCAGACGCAGGCCAATTTGTTTAATGAGCAACTACTATGCCTTGAACTTCAGTGCTGGCGGGAGGGACATGAGAAACACAAGATTGGATGCCTGTCCTCAAAGAGCAAACCACTGAGGATAAGTCAGGATTAACATGAATGAAATGGGGGAAAACGCAAGACACGGTGATCAGAACTGACGTCAGCAGAACAAGCCACGGGCCGACCCCGCAGCCCATCTCAAGACCGCCACTACGATCCTGTGGCACAGATACTAGCTTACAGTGAAAAGCTGAGGCCCGGAAAGGTTACACATGAGACTAAGGTCACCCAACAGGTCAGTAGCGCAGCCCCCCCAAAGTCCATGCTCTTTCCTCTCCATGAAGTTGCCTCCGCAAGAAATGTCCAGCAGCGCAGCCAAGGACTCCTCATAAGCCTTAAATGAAACCAAGGAGTGAAACCCAGAGGTGGCCACCACTAACCGAGCCCTTCACCAGCACCCAGCCTCATCCCAGCATTGTAAGCATTTTCTCTCCAGCTCAGCCCTCATCGAGACTGGTCAGGTGGTCATTGTTACACTCATTTTCCTGAAGCTCAGAGAGGCTAAGGAACCAGCTCAGGATCAAACAGGTGACAAGAAGCCAAATGAATTCTTAACGCCAGGCCAAGCCCTGTGCACCAGGAGCTGCCGTGTCTCAGGAAGGGCTCAGCAGAAGAGCCAAGTGCATCCCGGTGCGATCCGTCTCTCAGGATTGGCCGGAGGAAGGGAGAAGGAGCAGCAGATAGGGGTGGCCCCACCCAACAACCCGTTCAGGACTCCGATCAAAGACCCTCCCCATGAAGCCAAAACCCCCAACCACATCGTTCCTACCTCTACACGTCCACCCGGATTTGCTCAGTGTAATGGTTAAGAGCATGAGCTCCTGAATCAGGGGCTAGACTCCTGTCCCCTGATTCTGCCCTTGCCCCCATGTGAATTTGGGCTTCCTGCCTGTAATGAGCCTGAGGACCGAGATGGCCTGGTGCTCTCTGTTGTCACAGTGCGGAGGGAGGTGCCTTACACAACACAGGGGCTCCATAAGAGTTCACGGTCACACCTAACTGAAGTCACAACCCACCGATCCTTCCTACTCCATCATGCGGATTGGAAGGGGTGACCTTGAACAAGCTCTTTCACTTCTCTCTGCCTCCGTTTCTTCATCTGTAAAGGGCCGTCATTATGGTGCCCACATCATACAGGGATATTATAAGAGTAATGTGAATATATAAGTAATAATGCAACATCCTGGGAGAATTTGAGGCTTATAGAAAAGTTGCAAAGACAGGACACAGAGTTTCCACATACCCCCCCACCCGGTTTGCCCTAAAGTTATCCCCCACAGCCACGGTTTATCCGTCAGACTAAAAAATCCCAACGCTGGGACATACTGTTTAACTTCAGACTTCAATCAGATGTCACCAGGGGCTCCCCTTTTCCTGTTCCAGGATCTAACTCCGCATCCGCACTTAGGACATTCTTCACAACATACCTAACGTTTACAGGGCAGCGTTGCTCTAAGTGCTTACATATATCAGCTCACTTCACTGTGACACTGACCCTGTCCCCGTGACCCTGTGAGGTGGGTACTATTATTATCCCCCTTAGATAATGACTTGGAGGCCTCGGAGGTTAAGTAACTTGCTCAACAGCATACAGCTTGAAAGACCAGAAGTGAGACCAGCTGGGTCTGACTAGAGACTGTTTCCCCCAACGAGCAACCAGGACTGTCTTTCAGGAATTTTTTTTAATGTTTAACTATTTTTGAGAGAGAGAGACAGAGCATGAGCAGGGGAAGGGCTGAGAGAGAGGGAGACACAGAATCGGAAGCAGGCTCCAGGCTCCAAGCTGTCAGCACCAATGCAGGGCTCGAACCCACGGACTGTGAGATCATGACCTGAGCCAAAGTCGGACGCTCAACTGACTGAACCACCCCAGCACCCCCAGAAATGTAAATTACCAAGAAAGTCTTGGCGAAAGAAGTCTGAATTGCAGTTTTTCACAACAACTTCTCCTCTAAGATCCCTGGATCTGCCCACAAGATGGACCAAGCACCTACCCTGACCGGCCTTAAGAAGCCACAAAGAACAGGTGGCTTTCAGGCCCTCAGGGGGCATCCGGTCTGGTTTGGCAGAGACACAAGTAATCGGGCAACCTCAGGACGGAGTGGAAAGTGAAGGGTGGACACGGGTGCTAGGGGACACAGAGGAAGGGCACCTCATCCAGTAGGCAGCGGGGAGTCCCGAAAGCTCCCAAGAAGAGCAGACGCATCATCCAGTGCTTGAAGGCTGAGTTGGGATGAGCCAGGCAACGCGGCGAAGAAGGGGTGAGTAATGAGAAGACATTCTTAGCAACAAGAACTACACGTGCAGAGCCCGGAAGCAGGAGAGAGCCTGGCACATCATAGCAGGAAAACAGAATCCAAGGCAAAGAGAAGGGAAATAATATCAGAGGGCGAAGCGAGGCCAGAGCCCGGAGGGCCTTCTACATTCCTTGTGTCCAGGTTAGGACAGGCGATGCCGCGGCCACAGAGAACCCCGGAGCTCCGTTGGCTTTAGTACAACACAGACTTATTTCTCCCTCCTATAAAGTCCGATGGGGGTAGGGCAGCCCTCCCCCATTCTGTAACTACAGCTTCTGGAACATGGGCCAGGGAGCCCCTTGCAGAAGAGAGAAGAGGTACAATAGGCGCGTCACTCTTAACTTCCTGGGCCCGGAAAGGACATGTCGCTTCCACCCACATATCACGCGGCCCCAAACCATCGTGGCAAGCACAGGTAGGCTGTGTGCTGGGAAGACAGGATCCCTTGGGAAACAAGGTACTGTGTCTACCGCCGCCCCCTAAGGAATTTGAAACTTCCCCTGCGCGCTCAAAGTTTTATGCACAAGAATCGAATGATCTAATTTGCGCTTTGGGAAGCTCACTCCGGCTATAAGGGGAAGGAGGCAGTAGAGGGAGGGATGACAAGAAGCAAGGAGACCAGCACAACTGCAATATTCTGAGCGAGACAGGAGGGTGACGGAGCGGGGATGGTGGCAATAGACACAGAAGTGGATGAATTTAAGGGCTTTGTCAGAGGTAGAGCTGACAGAACTCCAGGAGTGACTGCAAAGGGAAGTGGGGGCAGAACGAATACAGGATTAAGAGGAGGAGGGAGTGAGGAGGGGCCCAGATTTCGGACCTGGATGGCCGGTGGCCAGTGGCCCGTGGCCCCAGGCCCTGAGCCAGGGAGAACAACATGGCACACTGGCTGTAAAAAACGGGCACAGGGGAGAACATGGGGAGTGGGCAGGGGCACATGTGGAGGCCACAGGGGCAGGATGGAAGGTCAAAGCCTTATTCTCGGCAGTGGGAAGTCAATAGGCAGTGCCTGAGACTGAAAAAATCCAATGGGATCAATATAACCATGTTCTTCAGTGATATCAAAAAAATAAACAGAAAAAGCAGCCAAAAGCGTTTCAAGCATCTGCCTCTAGGGAGGAAAAAAAACACAAGGAAATGGAAGACTGCCATTTTCCATAACAAATTTTGTAAAACTACAACTCTTTAAATAAACGATGTGCATGTATATTTGATAAAAAAAAAAATGAGTGTTTCTTTTAAAAAAAAAAAAAGAAAAGACTGGGGCACCTGAGTGGCTCAGTCGGTTAAGCGTCCGACTTCAGCTCAGGTCATGATCTCACGGTTTGTGGGCTTGAGTCCTGCACCGGGCTCTGTGCTGACAGCTCAGAGCCTGCTTGAGATTCTGTGTCTCCTTCTCACTCTGCCTCTCCCCCACTCATGCTCTGTCACTCTCTCCCTCTCTCAAGAATAAGTAAATATTAAAAAAAATTTTTTTAAGTTGTCTGCTGCAGGGTGTTGCTACCTTTAAAAGGTGTCTTCACCACCTTGTACAGAGAGGTGTCCACCTGGATTTCAAAATTTTAAAAACAATTTTTTAGCATTTATTTATTTTTGAGAGGCAGAGAGAAACAGAGCACAAGCAGGGGAGGGGCAGAAAGAAAGAGGGAGACACAGAATCCAAAGCAGGCTCCAGACTCTGAGCTGTCAGCACAGAGCCTGACATGGGGCTTGAACCCATAAACTGTGAGATCATGATCTGAGCTGATGTTGGACACTTAACCACCAGGGCCACCCAGGCGCCCTTGTCCACCAGGACTTCAAAGGGCAACATGCCAGGGAGGGGGTGTTCCTAGTCCCTGCCATATGTCTTCATTCATCCTTTGCCCCTGAACTTGATTCCCAGAAAAATCAGAGAGGGCTTTCTAAGGAAGACCATGTTGGACCTAGCTCTTGAGAAATCAAAGAATTTCCAGAAGGAAGGAGCACTTTATTTTTGTAAGAAATTTTTTAAATGTTTGTTTATTGGGCGGGGGGGGGAGGACAAAGAGAGAGATCCACAGATCCAAACAGGCTCCAGGCTCCAAGCTGTCAGCACCGAGCCCAACACAGGGCTGCTCGAACCCACGAGTCATGAAATCATGACCTGAGCCAAAGTCGGACGCTCAACCAACTGAGCCACCCAGGGGCCCCAGAAGGAGTACTTCAGATGGGTGTTAAGGGTGAAAGCCTGGCAGAATGACAGAGAGGGATATGTTCTGGAATGACGGTGGCTCTGTTTGGCAGTCCAGAAGACAGAGGCGGTGACTCTGGGATGGAGACAGAAGATCAATCGGGTAGCTAAGGGAACAGTTTGGGGCAGGGGATTCACAAAATGAGGTCCACGGGCCACCCGCTTCAGCGTCCTAAGGATCACTCAGGGCTTTGGTCTTCAGGAGGAGAAATCTGCATTATAGTATGTTCTCTGGCTGCATCTTGCACACACTAAACTTTGAGAAACACTGGTTGAGCACGAGGAGATAACGTCCTGAAATAACGCAGTGACAGTGTGACTGCAAAGGAGGAAATGGTCATTAGACCGAGGGACTCTCGGATCCAGAGCTGGCCTCTGCCAACAGTCAGGGGACATGGCCCCACTGCCTAAAGAAGTGTTGATGACCCCCAACACTTCCTGCCCACCACCTCCCACCACTGCTGCCTCGTAGAAGGATCTCCGCTCCACACAATATGGTGTGAAAAGTACTGACATCCGGTCTCAGCGTTTCCACTATGTGTGGGATTTTAACCAGTCATTTCATTACTTGGATCTCAGTTTCCCCAACTATTAAATGCGGTGGTTAGACTAGATTACCCCAAAGACCACCTCAAATCTAACCTCTTGAAGACAACTGTGGATGATATCCAGAATCTAAGAGAACTCCTGCAAATCAAAAAACAAACAAACAAAACAAAAAATATAAGAATCCCAATAGAAAAATTGGCCAAGAATATGAACAGGCAACTTATAAAAGAAGAAACTCAAGAAACTAACAAGCATAGAAAGAGTGTTTGAGACTGTTAGTAATCAGAGAAATGCGAATTAGAACAACAGACTTGATACTTGTTAGACTGGTAAGAAATGGGAAGCTAGAGGGGAGCCTGGGTGGCTCAGTCGGTTAAGCATCCGGCTTTGGCTCAGGTCATGATCTCACGGTTTGTGGGTTTGAGCCCCGCGTTGGGCTCTGTGCTGACAGCTAGCTCGGAGCCTGGAGCCTGCTTCAGATTCTGTATCTCTCTCTCTCTCTGACTCTCTACTGCTCGTGCTGTCCCTCTCACTCTCAAAAATAAATAAAAAACATTAAAAATTTTTTGAAAAAAAAAGGAATGGGAAGCTGGATCATGTGTCATTTGGCAGGCATGGGGGGCCATGAGGACCCTGGTGAGCTGCTGAGGAGCATGGTCGGGTAGAGCTAGCCTGCAGAGCCATTGGAACTGCTAACCCCAAGTTCAGTGTGTACCTCCCTATGGCCTAGCAGGTGTGCCCACAGAGACGATCGTGCAGGTCCGCCACGGAACTCACGTGAGGACATCCAGTGCAGGAGGCTGGAAGAGTGAGCAGGTAAAATTTATAGAGTGCTATAGAATGGTCACAAGCAACTGGCTAGCTGTCCATTTGGCAACATGGTGGATTTTAAAAACAATGCTGAGTGAAAAACAAGTGGGGGAGGAGAACACTAATGATATTCTATAATCCTGAGAGCACGCAAGTCCTTACAATGTCCCACAAGGCCCGAGATGACCTTCCTCCCCTCGCCCCCCACTCCCTTTACCTCCCTGACAGCACCGTCTAGCCCTGGGGTCCCCAGTGCTCACTCTGGCCGGCCTCACCGACCGCCCTGCTGTTGTTAACACAGGCAAGGCAGTGACGCTGCTGCGGGATTTTCGCACTGGCTGCTCCCTCCATCTGAAATCACAAGCATTCAAAATCCTCTCCACACACACACACAGACACACACACACACCCTCGGTCCCCCTTACTCAGCTCTATTTCTACCTTAGACAAGAACCAAATGTAGTAAGTGAAAGGGAATGTGTACTGTCTTCTCACTCCCACCTTTTACTATGTGAGCGAGTGGGAATTTTTGCCTGTGTTGTTCATTGATGTCTCCCAAGGCCTAGAACAGAGCCGACAGTAAGAGAGGCACTTAATGTATTTTTGCTAATTGAATGATTACAATATCATACTGTTTACCACATCAAATGTACATTTAAACATATTTGATGGGGCTCCTGGGTGGATCAGTCGGTTAAGCACCCAACTCTTGATTTCGGCTCAGGTTATGATCTCACAGTGCATGAGTCTGAGCCCCGAATTCCTGCTTGGGATTCTCTCTCTCCCTTTCTCTCTGCCCCTCCCCCACTTGCACGCACTCCCTCTTGGAATAAATAACATTTAAAAACAAAATAAATAAATAAACACATTCAATGAATATCATTCAATGATTGGTGAGCAAGAATGAGGGTTAAAGGATTTTGAATTTATTTTTTTTAATGTTTATTTTTGAGAGAGACAGAGACAGAGCATGAGCGGGGCAGGGGCAGAGAGAGATGGGGACACAGAATCTGAAGCAGGCTCCAGGCTCCGAGCTGTCAGCACAGAGCCTAATACGGGGCTTGAACCCATGGACTGTGAGATCATGACCTAAGCCGAAGTTGGGACACTTAACCAACTGGGCCACCCAGGTGCCCTAAAGATATTAAGTTTAAAAAGGGAAGGGCCTCACATGGAAAAACGATGAGGAGATGCCACTTAGTGAGCAGTGCGAGTCATTTAGGCTTGTGCGGCCGAGATTAACGCAGGGAGGGGATAGGAGAGCGTCACCTCACCCTCCCCTCGGCCTGTCAGCACACCTGTTGAGAGTTCCCCCTTCCTACCAGATCTTTGCCTGAATAAACAAAGCCGTGGATGTGGGAAGGACCTCTGTTCAGTCTCCACAGGCTCTGAGATTTCAAGGTCACAGTCTCTGAGATTTCAAGGTCACAACAAGGCAGAGGATACCTCGTGGGCAACGGTGGACACAACTCACCCAGCTCCAGGGTTTCCCCAAACACAAGCCCAGCCCCGAGAAGGAGGAGGGGGCCGGGCTCCACCCAGAATGGTGCCTCGTACTATAGAGCGAGTTCCAACGCACGGAGCCTTTCTGCAGCCTTGAGAGATCTTCCTGTCCCATCGTATGGATATGATCACAAGGTGTAAAAAGGTTAGCAGTCGCCCTGTGTCCCCTGGCTAGTCCCCGGCAGAACAGACAGGCCTTGGGGACGCCGTGTTCTGTGTTTTCACTACCAACGTCGTCTGCCGCTCGCTCGGAAGCACGTGTTCCCATTAGGGGGATCACCAAAATGAATTCTTCCAGATTTTATTTTGCGCGATTCTGCCATCAGCTCTTTCCTGTTGCTAACTGCTCTTCATCTCTAGGATTCAAATTCAAAACCTGTGGATCTGATACAGGCTGTCTGAAAGCTGATTTTAGAAAAGAAGGCCAAACAAATCATCTATTACTATTAAGAATAAAGGATTTAAAAGGATTATCTGTTCTTCGCAAGCAGCCAGACGGTGGAGACCGCACACTGGCAATCCACTCCAGCAATAACAGTTCTGATGTTCCTGAGGGGTGAGGGAGGACCCAGCGGGAATCTGGGGCCATCTGAAGGCAGTGCCGGGTGACTGACAAGGATCCGATTAGGAAAGGGGGCAGGCTAAGTGGTTTCTTAAGCAGACCAATTATTTAGGCCAAGAGATTAATACTTAAAACCAATACAGTCTGGGGGCGCCTGGATGGCTCAGTCAGTTGAGTGCCTGACTTTGGCTCAGGTCATGATCTCACAGTTCTTGGGTTCAAGCCCTACATCAGTCTCTGTGCTGACAGCTTGGAGCCTGGAGCCTGCTTCCGATTCTGTGTCTCCCTCTCTCTCTGCTCCTTCCCCGCTCATGCTCACTCACTCTATCTCTCACTCTCTCTCTTTCAAAAATAAATGGACATTAAAAAAAATTTTTTTTAATAAAAAATGTACAGTCTGGGTGTATAGTCTGGGTGGCTCAGTTGGTTGAGCATCCAACCTTGGCTCGGGTCATGATCTCATGGTTCACAAGTTCGAGCCCCTAAATCAGGATTCACTGCTATCAGTGCAAAGTCTGCTTTGGATCCCCTGTGCCTCTCTCTCTCTCTCTCTGCCCTTCTCCCACTCATGCACTTTCTCTCTCAAAAATAAATAAAAATTTTTTAAAGAACACTACAGCTTAGCATCTGACTTGGAGTCAACTTGGATGCCTACTCACTGAAGGGACTACAGGCTCGTTCCCATCAGCAAAGTGGGTCAGAACAGGCCTGATCCTTTGATCGGGTCTCCCTCAGAAGTAGTCCATGGCTTGTAGTTCTTCCCCTCACTGAACTTGGCCCGTGCAATACACATGGCGGGAGCTCTGTAAACCTCTCCAAACCCCAGCCTCGCCGATGCTCGTGTGGTTGCTGCTTCACAGTGAGGTCTGACACCTGGCGAGCCTCCTACCAGGAAGCCCCTTGGGGTCCCCAGGTGTCAGTGGAAATCCATTTAGGCTGATCTCTCTCAAGTCCTCACGCCCACCCAAAAAACAACACGTAAAAGAAGAAATCACGGGAATGATCACTGTTATCTAGGCATTGAGGTATTTCCTCATGAGCTACATGGACCTTGAACACAGTGTAATCTCTGTTGTTCTCATTTTCCCTCAGGTTAAAACGTGGATTAAACTCAGTGTGTGGTCCTCAAATTTAGAGACTATTTCTATGAGGACCTACCCTCACCGACCGACCCCCATCCCAACCCCACATCCCCCACCCCACGCCCTGTGGAAACCTTCCCTTTCAGATGGCACTCAATCTGATGTCACCTGACACTTGCCTGCTGCATGACCTTAAAAAGTCATTCGCTCTCACTAGGCTTCACTTTTGTCATTAATAAAAATAAAGGCCATGGACCGGAGGTATCCTTCCACCTCCAAATTTTGATGTTTGTGATTATGATTATGACTTTAGCACAGAAGAGCTCTATGCACAGCAAATTTTGATTTCTCTAAACCTTACAGAGGGCTTCCGCACAGTTTTATTTGAGCTCACAAGAGGAAAGAAAAAAAACATTATTTGGAGAATGAGACCTTGAAACCTAGGCAGAGAGTCACGTAAGCAAACAGGAACATTACAACATGCATTCTAGCCGCATGAAGACAATGCATAAGCCTTGGTCGTAGAAGAGAAGACAAAGCTCTCAGCCCGGAGATGCTGGGGCGCTTCAGCAAGGAAGACACTTCTGAGCTGCAGTGTCAAGTATGCAGGTCAGGGTAAGAACATTTCAGATGGAAGCATGTGCAAAGTCCCCAAGAGAGGTGGGGGCATGACACACCCGAGGATTCGAAAGGGGAGAACATCGTAGCTACAGGATAGACAAGAGTGTTGCGAAATAAAATGCCAGAGACAGAACAAGCCAGATCATGCAGGACCCTGAGGGCTATGGAAAGGGTTTTTGTATTTATCCTAAAAGGTATAGTCATTGAAGAGCTTTAAGCCAAAGACAAATATGACCAAGTGTGAGTCTTTAAAAAAATTTTTTAACATTTATTTTTGAGAGAGAGCAGGAGAGGGGCAGAGAGAGAGGGAGACACAGAATCCCAAGCAGGTTCCAGGGCTGAGCTGTCAGCACAGAGCCCAACACAAGGCTCAAACCCAGGAACTGTGAGATCATGAAGCTGAGCCGATGTCTGGCACTTACCTGACTGAGCCACCCAGTGCCTCAAATGTAAATCTTTAAAAACATGACTGGCTGTGGTTGTAGTGCAGAAATCACATCAGAAGCCGAAAGCAAGGATGCAGGAAGACGACTGGGGGATGTTGCAAGGGTCCAGCCGAAGGAGGATCGTGGTTGGGGGTGGCAGGGGGGCTGTAGAGGAGTGGCTGATCAGAGAGGCCCTTAGGAGGTAAAGGCAAGGGAATTTGCACGGGATTGGATAAGAGAGTGGGGGACAAGGAGGTAGCAAGGATGAATTCTAGGGTTTGATGTCCACAACTGGCTAGATGGTCTGGTCCTAGAAAGTATGCTTCAAGCCACCGGTGCTGGGTCTTATTATATGGAGATTTACACGACCTCATAGGAGAGAGGCCAGGCGGGCAGCCGTCGACATGAGCCTACAGCTCCATGGCATCGGGGCTGCAAATGTTGAAACAGGATTCCTTGGCGAGTAGTCAGCCGAAGCCAGAGTTATGTAGGAGATCACCTGGAGAAAAGCCAACTTCGGCTCAGGTCACCACCTCTTGGTTTGTGAGTTTGAGCCCCATGTGGGGCTCTGTGCTGACAGCTCAGAGTCTGGAGCCTGCTTCAGGTTCTGTGTCTCCCTCTCTCTCTGCCCTTCCCTCGCTCATGCTCTCTCTGTGTCTCTCAAAAATAAACATTTTAAAAAGTTTAAGTGAGTTAAAAAGGATGAACCAGCAAATGGTTGAGAAGAATAAGGAGGAAGAAAAACAGGAAAAGCTTTTCTCAGACTCTGACAAACTGGTTTTCATCGGCTCTGCTTTTACAAAGAAAACCTGAAAACTCAAACAAACCGCCGCAGCCAAAGGGAAAGATGAAAGACAAAGAAGCTCAGCTATTCTCTGTGTACATGATTATTCTCGGATTACCAAGGATTTTGCCCATCAAAATTCTCACTTGTTAAGGAAGATCATTTATTCATTTATAAAGCGCACACCAGCTTCCCTTTAGGCAGACTGTACTTCCCCACCAATTGACTTTGGCCTTGGCTGCATGACAATGGAGGTGGGCAGATGTGATAAACACCAAGTCCAAGCAGAAACTTTAAATACGCTTCACAGATTGGCTCCAGCTCTCTCGCGTCTCCATCCTACACCATGAGAACAGCATGTTTCTTCAACTGAGATCCCGAAGTGAGAGCAGACAGAGAGCAGAACCTGGCCCAGGGCAGGCCAGCAAAGACACAGTTAATCGAGCCCTCAGATAACATGAGCCAGAAATGAAGTGTATGCGATTTTCAGCCACTGAGCTTCGGGGGCTGTTTGTTACTGCAGCAAAAGAGGACTAATACACCTGTCCACAGTGAGATTTCTTTAAAATTAAATCTAATTACGTTTAGCTCCAGTAGAAAGACGCAAAGGGACTCTCTTTGTCTAGAACACATTACACACATGGTGCTAAGAAGCAAAGTACAGACGTTGTCTCGTTGTAATCATCGTGGCTGTGATCTGCACCATTTTACGTGAACAAACTGAGGCTCAGATCATTTAGGCACATCTCCCACGATCACAGAACTAGCATGTGGTGGAAATGGAACAAAAATTCATCTGATTCCGAAAGCCGATGCCCTGTTCGTGTTGCCATATTAAAGGATTTGCTAGAAAGCAGACCCAGATTTCCTGCACAGGAAGTGAGAAAAAAACGGGCAACTGATCAGTGCAGGCTCGGGTGTCCTCACATCCACGGGTACTTTCGCTGCTGCTGAGCAAGCCCAGGGGAGCCAGCAGGAGGACATCTGTAGCCTTGAATCCAAAATCCCACCAAGAGGGTGGAGCCTGCTTGGGATTCTCTGTCTTTCTCTGTCTCTCTCTCTGCCCCTCCCCCACTGGTGCTGTCTCTGTCTCTCTCAAAATAAAGAAGCTTTAAAGAAGTAAAAATAAATAAAAGCTCACTATGATCAACCTTTATGAACTCACTTTGGTTTTCCCATCCAATCCTTGGTGATGGAAATCACATCTGCCTTCCTGAACCTTGGAACAAAATTAAACCTTTAACATGGGAAGAATGAAAGGCAAGCAAGATACGTTAATCAATTATCAGTGTTCACTTGTCCTTTGAGGAGTTCTGTGCTCTCCCCAGAATTTAACGTCGCCTTGTGGAGTCCCTGATGGGAGCTGGTGGTGGCGTGTCATGGAAAAGCAGAAGCTTTGACCTTAGACAAGGCTGGGCTTTCAGCCTGCTCTGCCCCATCCAGCTCTGTGACACTGGAAACTTGACTTTATCTCTCTGAACATCAGTTTCCTTTTTGCGAAGAAATGCGGATGAAAATAGCTAATTCAATGAGTTATCTGGCGATCAGATGAGGTGGAATGTTCACCCTTTCACCGCAGATCACTGGCCTCTGCCTTGAGCTGCAGAGAGACTCGGGGCCAGGATGAGAGCCCTAAAGGCGGTGTCTTCCATTATTCTCCGTGTCCCCTTTAATGGCGCCCACAATGCTGTATCCCCCTCATCCTCATCCTCATCCTCGGACAGACAACATTTCTCTAAGCTCCTTCCACACACTACCTCTAACCCCACAACCCTGAACCAAAATAAACTACATTATACTCATTTTAGGGATCGGCAAACGGAAAGGTGAAGTGGCTCACCCCAGATTAGACACCAAGCTGCTGCCTTCCCACTCTCCACCCCACCTCCTGCTCCCGGCTGCGAAACTCTGTCTCTCTCCTCTGTTTTCAATGAGATCTCTGAGGAGAAGGAAAAAAATTTTTCCTATCAGGACCACACACAAAAAATATATTGATTGAAAGATTTGTTCACCAAACTCTACAAATTATTGTCGAGAGGCGCTCTAAATAAATGGAGATCTGTATTCACAGATCAGAAAGCTCAATATTGCCGACGTAGCAACTGATCAGTAAATCCAACCCCCCCCCCCAAAAAAAAAAATTCCCAGCAGGCTCTTGCAGACATTGACAAGCTGGTCCCAATATCTGCAGAGAAATGCAAAGAACCTAGAGAAGCCTAAACACTATTTGGAACACAGTTGGAGGACTTACACTTCCTAATTGCAAAATTTATCATAAAACTGCAGTAATCAAGACACTGTGTACTGACCATAAAGATAAACATGTAAATCACTGCAGTAAAATTGGGAGTCCAGAAATAATCCCTTATATTTACGGTCAATTGATTTTCAACACACACACCAAGGCATCTCAAAGGGGAAAGGATCTTCTTTTTGAAATAGGGTACTCAAACATTTGGATATCCACATGCAAAGAAAAAAAAATAATGTATATCCCTACTCACACCATACTTAGGAATTAACTCAAAATTAACCAAATCCTCAATGTGAAAGTTAAAACTATAAAAGAATAAGAAGAAAATCTAAAATGTCCTAAAATCTAGGCGAAAATCTTTATGACCTTGAATAGGCAAAGATTTCTTAGATAAGACACCAAAAGCATGATTCAAAAAAGAAAAAAACAATGATACAGTGGACTTAAACCACATTACACCCCCTGGAATGAAAAAGACAGGTAAAAACAAAGGTTGGGGAGAATGGGGAGAAACCGGAACCTTCGAGAATTTCTGATGGAATTGTAAAATGGTGTAGCTGCTTCGGAAAACAATTTGGCAGTTTCTTAAAAAGGTTCACATAAATTTACTGTACAGCCCAGGAAGTTCACTCCAAGCTATTTACCCAAGAGCAATGGCTGCATACATCCATACAAAAGCTTGAACTTGTACGCTCGAAGCCTTAGTTATAAAAGTCCCAAAGTGGAAACAACCCAAACGTCAGTCAACTGATTATGGATAAATAAAATGTAGCCTATCTATACAATGTAACACCACTTAGCAACAAAAAGGAACAAAATACCAGTGTGCCCCGGTGGGTCAGTCCTTGCGTGTCCAACTCTTGATTCCCTCTCAGGTCATTATTCGTGGGCTCTGGCTCCATGCTGAGTTGGAGCCTGCTTAAGATTCTCTCCTTCTCTCTGCTGCCCCTCTCCCCCGCTCTCATTGTCTCTCCCTCTCTCTAAAATAAAAATTTTAAAAATTAATGTTTATTTATGTTTGAGAGAGAGACAGAGCATGAGCAAGAGAGGGGCAGAGAGAGAGGGAGACACAGAATCAGAAGCAGGCTCCAGGCTCTCAGCCGTCAGCACAGAGCCCAACGCTGGGCTCAAACTCAGGAATCGTGAGATCGTGACCTGAGCTGAAGCCAGACGCTTAACCGACTGAGCCACCCAGGTGCCCCTCTCTAAAATAAAATTTAAAAAAATAAAAAGGAACAAAATACCGACACAGGCCACAACTTGGATGAACCTCAGAAATGTTATGCTAAAGTAAAAAAAGCCAGACCCAAAAGACTATGTATTGTATGACTCCATTTATATGAAATGTCCAGAAAAGGCAAAAGTGCAGAGGTAGAGAGCTTTGCGGTTGCCTGCATGTGAACCAGGCACTGGAACTGGCTGCAATCGGGCTGATGGAAATACTCTAAAACTGGATTGTGGGAGTGGTTGCACAGCCCCGTGAATTTACCAAAACTCCTCGAACTGTACATCTAAAACTGATAAAGTCCATGGTAAGTAAGTTATGCTTCAAAAACTCTATTTTCTAAGATGTCTTAATCAAGTCCTGTGCCAAATATCTCAGCCGGGGCGAAGGAGGAAGTCTGCTCGGCCAAGGACGCCTGAGCCCCTCTCCCGGCACGAAGCGCTGTTTCCTGCAGCCGCTGGGCCCGCCTCCCGCACCTTAGTGACTCTGAACGCCCCGATTCAGGCCTCCGCAGCAAAGCTCACCTTGCGGAAATACTGTAAGAGCTATAAATACTTCAGGGCCTAGGGGAGCCCTGTCACTTGTCTGCCATGGCACCAGTGACCCAGGGCAAGGAACATTCTATTCCTGGGCACACAGAGCGTCCGTGGGCCACCCGGCAGCAAGGCATTCTCAGATAATAAACACTCTTTCGTGGCACGGTTTGGACCCTGAAGACATCCAGCTTCTCTTAAAAGCTACTTCCTACAAGCTAATTGTAACCAATATCCCTGAAGAACAGGATGAAGGCGAGTAATTAAACCTGAAGCCTGTTCACCAGGTGGAGGGGCTGGCGGACCTGACTTTAGAACAACTCCACCCCGTCCACCTTGGCAGCCATTATAAAGCCACCTGGTGAGCTTTTTTTTTTTTTAATGTTTATTTTTGAGAGCACAAGAGAGCAGGGGAGGGGCAGAGAGAAGGAGAGAAATCCCAGGCAGGTTCCACACTGTCAGGTGCAGAGCCCGAACTCATGAACCAGGAGATCATGACCTGAGCCAAAAAGAGTCTGGTGCTCAACCTACTGAGCCACCCAGGTACCCCCACTGGTAAGCTTTTTAAAAATACTATATACTTGGGCACCTCTGCCACCTCGTCCCTGCCCCACCCCCGACCCCCAACACAGATTTGGATCGAACGGGCCCGGAATGTGCCCTGGGCATCAGTATTTTTATTAAGCTCCGCGGTGATTCTACTATGTATCCAGGACTGAAGGTCCCAGCTTCAGAAGGAGATGGTGTCAAAACAAGGTCTTCCATCAGTAACCTGGAGCCTTAAACATTTCTCCCTGAACAAGGGAGAAAGGCTCTTACCTAGTAAGAGCAGCGGCGGCCCAAAGCCAGCGGGCGTTGGACCCCAGGGTGCTGCCATCTGCAGTGTAGGTGCTGCCAGTGTGCACCAGTTTATCCCAAATGGGTTCATGTGAAGGGAATTGATCTGTACATCCTTAATCATAACACCTGAAAGAAGAGGTAATGCTAATTATGAAACCAGCAGTGGAGAATCTAAAAGAAAAAGGCAGTCTTTATTACCCATATTCAAGAACTTCTCAAGACCAAGAATAAAACCAATTAGGGCCTAGTACAATAGGAACATAATATTAAATATTAAAGGCGATCAAACATTAATCTTAGACATGAGTGATCACAGGAATGTAGGACAGAGTTCTCTGCTGACCTGATGCACAGAAAAGCTCTGCAGATGAGGGAGCCCTAGCTGGGCCTTGCAAGATGGATAGACTTTTAACGGAGGACATAAAGGGACAATAAAAATGATCACCAATAACAATTATTGCAATCGTGCTCACCATAAAGCAGACATTCCCAAGCATCATTTGATTTTAAACCTTGCAACCACCTTATGGTCCTTATTTTACAGACAAGACTATGGGGACTTGAAGAGGGTTTAAAATATGCCCACACTCACAGTCCGCAAGCAAAGCTTGACCTCGTGGAACCGGACTCCAGAATCCAGGCACCCAGGCCAGAGCAGAGAGGCAGACAGGGATCTGTCTGTCTTGTGTGATATGGTACCAGGAATCCACTATGCAAGGAATGTCAGGCCTTTGTCACCAGGGCCCAGAGGAGAAAACTGCCCAAATGGGACAAGGTCAGACCATCCATGTGGCTCTGACATGCCATGGCCAGGAAGGGAGGGTACCCCAGATATTGAGCCAGCTGCCACAAAGAGCTGAAGCAAAAGCCAACGCAAATGGGATTTCCTGGTTTAGAAATGCAAGACAAGAGAGGCAGCCGAAGAGGTGAGCATGACTAGGCAAGCAGAGGTCTGGAGACTTCCAGGGGGTGAGGTTTGGCCGGAGGCTATGAGAGATAGCGAGGGCTGGACTGGAAAGGAATCGATAAGCGTCCTTCTGTGTTCTTCCCCTCAGGGCCCCTCCAGGACTGTGTGAGAAGCAGGAAAGGCAGAGACCATGGGAGGGAAGTAAACAGGCAGTTCACAGAGATGACGTGGACAACAGCTGAGCGTGCCTTCCTTGGCTAAACTACGTGTTTCAAAATGCCTGGTTGTAAAGTGACCGACCGCATTATCGGGTGCCCAGTGTATGTTTTAACCCTGGGAGCGCACCCACTGAGTGTCTGTGAAAGGCATATGGAACACATGATCTCTGCCTGTGGGGAACAGACGATCTTGCTGGAGAGAGAGGGAATAGTACTTATGAGTGATTTCACGTCATTGGAACCCACTCAACAGAAGACTCAGAAGGAAGGGGAAAAAAAAGGAAGGAAGCAAGCAAGGAGAGAAGGGAGAGGAGGAGGGAGAGGGAGAGAAAGGAAGAAAAGAAAGAAGGGAGGGAGAGAGAGACCCTCATTCACAGTAGACATTCACTCAGGGGGATGGCCACCAAAGCATGAATCCCGCACCCATGTGCATCAGAATCATCCGAGGTGCTATTTAACAGCACAGACTCGCTGAAGCGGGACTTCAGAAGGGAAGCCACCAGAGGAAGTCCCGGAGGAATCTTGGGCACCCTGACTGAAAACTCCGAGTGTGGGCATTGCCTGTGGGCAGCCCACGCGCTCAGCACCTGCACCTGCCACTTCATCATCACCAGCCACAAACTGTCCACACGATCTCGTGTTCAGGTTGGTGGGCCCGAAACTAGGTGGAATCTTGAGCCATCAGATAAAGGTGAAATTACGCTCATCGTAAAGCATGGTTCCCGGAGTGAGGCCGATCCAATTCAAATCCCACTTCCACTTCTTCCCAGCCACCAGATTCTGGGCAGATTACTTACACGCACTAAGCATCAGGTACTCATCTTAAAACCCTCAAGAGATTGTTGACAGGGATCATGAGGCAGGACCCACCTCCGCCTCGCAGCTTGCTACCTTTCACTGGTTGACTTTGAAGACTGGACTTCTTAGAAGTTTCTTTGAGTGCTAACCCTACTTAGACATCAAAAATGCAATGCCCTTAAGCATTTTATCTGTTTGATCTTACTCATTCCTTAGAACATTCTCCTAACATCATGGCCTCCAAGCATGCATTTCTATCAGAAACACACACACACACACATCTCTACACACCCTCTTTATTCTTATATGTCCATATATATCCTTCAACATCCCATTCAAGCATCACCTCTACTTTAAAAACTTTCCAGGGGCGCCTGGGTGGCTCAGTCAGTTGAGCGTCCAGCTTTAGCTCTGGTCTTGCGGTTCTAGTCTGATCTTGTGGTTCGTGGGTTCAAGCCCCGCATCAGGATCTGTGCTGACAGCTCAGAGCTTGGAGCCTGTCTTCAGATTCTGTGTCTCCCTCTCTCTCTCTAACCCTCCCCTGCTCAAGCTGTCTCTTTCTCTCTCCCAAAAATAAATAAAACATTAAAAAATTTAAAAAAAAATTCCCAGACCCCATGCCCTTACCCCATTTCAACCATTCCCGCTGCCTGTGACTGGACACAGCATTCCCCAAGAAGAAATACTTAGCTGGGTAACCCCAGCACTGAATATCATGTCTAGAATGTAGATGTATTCTGTAATTTGTGGAGTTAATATATTCCCTATGTAAAATATGAAATTATGAAACTGACTTTTTAAAGCGCTACAACTCTCTACTCATACCATTGTTTTCAAAAGCAAGTTTCAGGGGTGCCTGGGTGGCTCCCCTGGTTGTGTCTGACTTCAGCTCTGGTCATGATCTTATGGTTCGTGAGTTAGAGCCCTGCATGGGGCTCACTGCTTTCAGCACAGAGCCTGCTTCAGATCCTCCGTCCCCCTCTCTTTCTGCACCTCCCTGCCCATGATCTCTCTCTCTCAAAAATAAATCAAAACATTTTTTAAAGCCAGTTTAAGTCAGAGGAAAAAAATAATCACAGTAGTTTACATTGCTGGTGTTTTTAAAAATCTAAATCAGAATCACTCAGCCTGATCCCCCTACCTTATTCATTAGATCTGACTCTGAATTACAGAATCCACTCTCATAAAAGATTTTCCACCATCAAATGTGTTAAGAAGACTGTTTCTGACTCCTGAAGGCAATTCAAGTCAATGCCACAAATATTGGTCAAGTATAAAGCACTAAGATAGACATTTTAATTTGTAATCCTATAAAAAGAATACCCAAGAGATACAGAAATGCTGATGCATAGGAGCACATGTACCCCAATGTTCATAGCAGCACTGTCAACAATAGCCAAAACATGGAAAGAGCCTAAATGTCCATCACCTGATGAGTGGATCAAGAAGATGTGGTATAGATACACAATGGAGTACTACATGGCAATGAGGAAGAATGAAATCTGGCCATTTGTAGCCAAGTGGAAGGACCTTGAGCGTGTCATGCTAAGTGAAATAAGTCAGGCAGAGAAAAACAGATACCATATGTTGTCACTCATAGGTCTAACAGGAGAAACCTAATAGGAGACGATGGGAATGCGAAAGGATGGGGGGGGAAGAGTTGGGGAGAGGGAGTGAGGCAAAGCACGAAAGACTTTTGAATGCTGAGAACAAACAGGTCTGAAGGGGGAGGGGGAAAGGAGATGGGGGGTGATGGTCATGGAGGAGGGCACTTGTGGGGAAGAGCACTGGGTGTTATATGGAAACCAACTTGGCAATAAACAATTAAAAAAAAAAACCCATGCTCTCAGCCACAGAGGTACACACCTGCACAAGCTCATTAAATAGTTACATATTACCTGTGCTTGAGGTATCATCCCATTTTACAGATGAGGAAAGTGAGGCTCATACAGATGGATTTCTAATTATGTAAGCCACGTCAGTGACTTATGTTCAGCTCTGTGCCGGCAGCTGGTCACTAACATCGAAAAAAACTGCAACCAGACAGCTAAGAGGTGCCCTGAGACGGGCCCTGGAGACACAGTCGAGCCTCGCCAGTGTATCCGTTGTTTCCAGTCACAGGAGGCATTAAACTGCAACTTCTACTTTAGTTAGACTGACTTCTGTTTTTAACTGCTGTTCGCAATTCAAACAGTCCTCTCTGGTACAAAAATGAACAGCACGGGTGAGACCATAAAGCAATGTGGTTGACTTTCTTTAGAATTCCCGTACTGGGGTGCCTGGGTGGAGGCTTCCTCAGTTAAGTGCCCGACTCTTTGTCTCAGCTCAGGTCATGATCCCAGGGTCGCGTGATCAAACCCCGCGTCAGGCTGTGTGTGGACAGCATGGAGCCTGCTTGAGATTCTCTCTCTCCCTCGCTCTATTTGCCCATCCCCCTGATCACGCTCCCCCTCTCTCTCAAAAGTAAATTAAACTTAAAAAAAATAAAGTAAAAAATAAAAACTCACGTGCCAAAGTTTATTTATCCAAATGAAAATAATTCCTTTTAAAAGAGTCATTTTAGGGGAAAGGGAGCTGCCACTAATGAGGCAACCAGAGGGCGGAAGGTTTACGTACTCACCAGTTACGAATATTTGTAATTACGAGATTAATCAGGCGCTGAGCAGTATCTTGGAATAAGCAATGTACATCATTGGCAAGCACACTTGCTTCATGTCGTAGAAAGAAATCACTCAAGGGACAGGAAGGAGAAGTATTTGTTCCCATGGGCGGCCTGGGTGGCTCAATCGGTTACGCATTGGACTTCAGCTCAGGTCATGGTGCCCCTCTCTCTGCCCCTCCCCTGCTCCTGCCCTGTCTCTTCCTCTCTCAAAAATAAATAAACATTTTTAAAAAAGTGTTTGCTCCCAGTCCCATTCGAACTACGGGGTGTCACTCTCTCAGCACATGGATGGCCCATTCTGGACATTAGTGAGTAACAGACTTCCTACCCGTGACCTAACAGCCTTGACGACAGCAGCTAAAATGCCAATTCTCAGCAAAATTAGAGCCCAAGTCCCCAGACAAGTCATATGCCAGAGTCTACCTTTGGCCTCAGATTTTCCTATTCCCAACCCTGACGGGGCTGAGACGCACTGGATCCTCTCCTGGGACGAGGTCAGCAGTTCAGCTAAGGCAGCACATTTCCAGCACATTTCCATACCCGGCTCCCAGGCCGCGGCCAGCACCGCCGCCCAGGCTGTTACACCAGTAGAGTTGAGTCATAAGACCACCTTGCTCACCACGCGCTATGACGTGGAGGAATCGCAGGGGGGAAAAAGCCTCCCTTTAGAGCTTGGCTATTTCTCTCTCTGTGAATAAAATGATATTTGTGATCATTATGTAATCAGGGAAGGCTCACATTAACACCAAGAAGAATTTCCTGAGTTTAAGAAGAAAATAGGGACTCCCGAAGTAAAGACCCTCAGAATTCAAATCTGACTCATTTGCCTAAAGCAAGCCTGTGACCTCCCCCAACAGAGCCGAGGAGATGAGGGGGATGCTTCCCTTGCCCAGTCCTCTAAGAGTTCTGGTTGGTGCTGCTGAGCTGGGACCACGCACACTGTTGGCCCCTTTCCCCTGCACAGGAGAGAGGGAAACCCCGGACCAACATCTTGGGCTTTTAGCTTATTATAACACACACCACGCTGTGCAGAGGCATCGAAGCCAAAGAAAGAACAAACTGGCCTTCAAAGAAATCTTGAAGGCAATTAAAATCTTCGTGGGAATTTTCTCTAAAGGGCACCGAGGGAGCATTCCATTCATAGTAATAATAATAATAATAAAACTTCCCAGGACCGTCTTGCCCCAGCCCTTTCCTACTCTCTCGTAGAGCACAGACGTGCCACCCAGGCCGTGTCCCACGCTCCCCACCTGCCCAAACGCGCTCTCGCAGACCTCAGCTGGCTTCGCTTTCTGAACTGCTCTTCTTCCCCTCCAGGACCTCTCTGTCCTCGCCAGGCAGCCTGTCCCTCAGCTCCATCCTTCTCGGGATGTGATTCCTCACCTCGTGAACAAATCCAAGGAGCCTCCTTCCTATTAGAAGGCAGGGGTGAAGGAAAGCTTCTGAATGAGAATAGGTTGTGGGTTTTTTATTTTTTTGTCTTTATCTCATTGGTTCACTAAAATCTAGACTTATATGTATGGAAGGGGGATGGGACCTGAAGTCAGATGCCCTGGATTGTCTTAGTCACTGTGAGACTTTGGGGCAATTAACCTACACTTTCTGGCATCAGTCTCACGTTATCTATAAAATAAAGTAACTGTGGGGCGCCTGGGTGGCTCAGCTGGTTAAGCATCCAACCCTTGATTTTGGCCCAGGTCATGATCCTAGCGTTTCGAGATCGAGCCCCATGCTATCAGGGCAGAGCTTGCTTGGGATTCTCTCTCTCCCTCTCTCTCTGCCCCTGACCCACCCCCACTCGCACTCTTTCACACGTGCTCCCTCTCTCTCCCTCTCAAAATAAATAAATAAGCACTAAAAATATATATATGGTGGGGCACCTGGGTGGTTCAGTTGGTTGAGTGTCTGACTCTTGATTTCAGCTCAGTTCATGATCCCAGGCTCACGGGATTGAGCCCCACATCAGGCTCTGTGTGGACAGCATAAAGCCTGCTTGAGATTCTCTCTCTTTCTCGCTCTGCTTCCTCCCCAGCTCGTGTGTTCTCTCTCTCTTTCTTTCTCTCTAAAAGAAAATGAATAAATTAAATAAAATAAGAATATGAATTTTTAAAAATTTGGTAAAGGGCACCTGGGTGGCTCAGTCAGCTAAGCGTCCAACTTCAGCTTGAGTCATGATCTCACTGTTCATGGGTTTAGGCCTCGCATCAGGCTCTAGGCTGACAGCGCGGAGCCTGGAGCCTGCTTCTGATTTCATGTCTCCCTCTCTCTCTGCCCCTCCCTGCCTTCAATCTGTAAATCTCTTTCTCTCTCAAAAATAAATAAACATTAAAAAAGATTTTTTTTAATTTTGGTAACAGGAATGCCTTCATCACAAGGACATGATGATTAAGTGAGAAAATATGCTTTGTCATAAGAAATAACAAGAAAACTCTGAAGTACATATTCTGAAGATGATTCTCAATCCTGCTGGCTTTCTTTTTTTTTTTAAGTTTATTTATTTCAGAGACAGGAAGAGTGCATTCCAGAGGGGAGGGGCAGAGAGAGAGGGAGACAGAGGGTCTAAAGCAGGCTCTGCATCAACAACAGACACCCAATGTGGGGCTCAAACTCATGAACTGTGAGATCATGACCTGAGCCGAAGTCAGATGCTTAACTGCCTGAGCCACCCAGGAGCCTCTGCTGGCTTTCATACTTTACATTGTTTGGGATATTAGATATGCATCGTTCTCAATCATTATAGAAGGCTTAAGAAGATACTTAGAGATATAAAATGGCCTGTTTCCAAATTGTTCACTTCTCTGAATTAGATCTTTTTTGGTTATTTGCTTTTTTAAATTGAAGTTGAGTTGACCTACTACGTTATAGTAATCTCAGGTGTACAATATAGTGATTTGACAATTCTGTACACTATGCAGGCTCACCACAAAGTAATCACCGTCTGCCAAGCTCATCATTCTTGACAATCTTGGCTAGAATATTAGATTAGCTACCTTCACCTGCGTCATGAGTCACCTGATTCTACCAACCTGTTTTGGTGAATTCCATAAAGTGGAAGCCGAAATCTTTAGACCACCAATCCTAAATCTAAATTCCTAATTCTCAGACTCAAGCTCCACATAAAATTTCCAAACTGTAGCTTATCCATAGCACAAAAGGCATTTCTGATCTGATCCCCTTTTTAAGACATTTTCCATTGATCCGTCCTTTGAGTTCTCTGCATTTTGCTTAACATGACGCTCATCCATGTGTGGCTAAGAAAAGACAATACCCTCAAAGGCAAAGAAAGCTCACGAGACCTGTCCACGGGATAATAGGTTCAGCTGTGGAAACTCCACACTCCAGATTGAATTTCACAAGCAGGACAGACAGGCACCACCAAACTGGGCCCAGCGTCACGGCTATGGCTTCTGCATCTCTAATCTGGTTTCATCTATGAGTCAAAGGAAAACCTGGAAATGTAATACGGTGACCAAGCACAAAGGTGTTTCCAAGAGACCCAGGATGCCATCCCCAAAGAAATTCCTTTTCCTTTTCCCTTAATATCTACCCACCTTCAAAGAGTGATCACATTACGGGGCACCTGAGTGGCTTAGTCGGTTAAGTATTTGACTCTTGGTTTCAGCTCAGGTCATCATCCCATGGCTCATGAGATCAAGCCCCAAGCTGGGCTCTGCGCTGACAGCACAGAGCCTCCTTAGGATTCTTTCTCTCCTTCTCTGTCCCTCCCCAACTTGCACCCTTGCTCTGGCTCTCTCTCACACAAAATAAATAAATAAGCTTAAAAAAAAGTGATCACATTAAATGCCTCAAGAATAACCAAAAAGAATGTTGAAATCCTCCAGACAAAAGCCCAGTAGATTTTCCTCAATAGGAAAATTTAGTTCTTTAGAGCATATCTCTAAAGGCCATCTATGAAATAGTTATAGCTTACTTTTCCAACTCCCCACCCATACTTCAGCCTTCTATTGCAGACATTGACATGTCTGGGCGGCTCAGTCAGTTTGGCATCCGACTTCAGCTCAGGTCATGATCTCATGGTTCGTGGGTTCGAGCCCCACGTCGGGCCCTGTGCTGACAGCTCAGAGCCTGGAGCCTGTCTTTGGATTCTGTGTCTCCCTCTCTCTCTGACCCTCTCCTGCTCATGCTGTCTCTCTCTCTCAAAAATAAATAAATAAATAAATAAATAAATAAATAAAAACATTAAATAAAATAAAATAAACAGATTGCATAAATCTTAACAGTAATATTAGTTATCCATCCATCATTCAATAAATATTTGACTAAACCAAACATCTTTATATAAAACGCCCATGTGACGAACAAAAAGAGGAATAGAAAAATAGTTAAGAGATAGGCTTTGCCTTCAAAAACTAAGACACATACACAAAAACAAAACTCAAAACAAAATAAAACAAAACAAAATCCATAATAGAAAGTGCGGGAAAAAATAGAAAGTAATTGCCCAGAGAGGGGTACATATAAAGTGGCACACTTATGTGAGCTCAGAGAAGGCTGAAGTCATTCCTGGTGGAAGGGGTCAAGAAAAGCTTCACAGAGGAAAGAGTATTTCAGATGACCTGTGAAGGATGGGTAAGGTTTCAACCTGAAAGATGAAAGAAAGTGCACCGAGCTGGAAAGATTGGCCTCACTGCTGGGTCTGAAGAGGCAAACATAGAAAACAAGACATTTTTCAGTCTGGCTAGAAAATCGTCTGTAAGGCATATAAAGCAGGGGGAGGTGGGGAATTGGAAAAGTAAGCTATAACTATTTCATAGATGGCCTTCAATAAGAATTTGGATTTTGTATTGTAAATAATGAAAAGTCACGGAAGGTCCTGAGCACAGGAGTGGTGTGGTGAGGCTTCAGAAGGCAGATTAGAGGAAAATGCAACCAGAGGCAAGAAGAAAAGTCATGATAGAAATATGATGGTGTAGATAGATAGATAGACAGATGATAGATAGATGATAGATTAGATAATAGATGATAGATTAGATGATAGATAGATAGATAGATAGATAGAAAGAAACAAAGAAACAAAGATCTGGGGTTTCAGACGGCATGAAGAGGAAGGAGTAGACAGGAGAAATGTTGAGTTAGGGTCAACGGGATTTGGCCATTGGTGGTCACGTAGGACCAGAACATCAAAGTATGCATTCTGTATGTCTGAGAAAATAGTCATATGATCAACAGAAACAGAACTTAGGAGGGGACCAGGTCTGTGGAGCCCCTAAATGCTTATGTGGACAACGTGGAGCTGGTACCAGGAAGACTCTTGGGGGAAAATACAAAGGTCTCATTCGTGGGGCACCTGGTGGCTCAGTCAGTTGAGCATCCAACCTGGGCTCAGGTCATGATCTCTTCGTTCACGGGTTCGATCCCTGTATCAGGTTCTGCGCTGACAGCTCAGGTCCTGGAGCCTGCTTCAGATTCTGTGTCTCCCTCTCTTTCTGCCCCTCTCCTGCTCACACATACACTCTCTCTCTCTCAAAAATAAACGTTTTAAAAAATTATTAAAAAAAAAAAAAAAGGTCTCATTCAGTCCCCTTACTTCACCTCCCTATGATATTTGCCACTGTTGACCCCTCTCCCCTTGAAATTCTCCTCTTGGCTTTCTGGACCATACGCTTTCCTTCTTTTCCTCCTTCCTCGGCGGCAACTCCAAGCTAGGCTTGGGGAGCTGCTCTGCCACGACTTGTCCCGCCAGCATCTTCCGCAGAGCTCCAGCCTCAGTCCTTCTCTCATTTACATCCTGTCCCTGAAAGGTCTGTCTGCTGTCGTTGAACTTCACCTCTGTGCCGATGGCCACTGCAGAAGGCCGTGGTGGGGAGCCCAGTCTCGGAGGTCAGTCCAGCTCAGACCCCAGCTCCATCCCCTGCTGGGCAAGTCCTATTGGACGAGTCACTGTATCTTGATCTTCCTGGCGTGTAAAATGTGGTGATAGGGTTGTTAAGAGGATTTAAGGTGAGCGTTCATACAGAATCTGGCACATCGTAAGTCCTCAGTGAATGGTAATTATTATTAACCAAAATGTGTGATCAGAAATCTATTCTCCCTCCTGATGGGCAGGTCCATACAGTCAGGTGTCCCCTGGGCCAGATTCCCTGAAGTCCCAAAGTGACTACACCACTTTCTCACCTCTCTCAACCCTTTGTTTCAAATACTCATCCAATGGTCCGAACTGCCTGATGGACTCAACCCAAGTACTCGTCCAATCATTCAATGCCTAATGGGACACAACCCATCTCTCTCCCACTGACTTCCCCACAACATCCATTTCTCATCAAATCCTATAAAATCCCAAAGGATTCCACACGGCATAAAACGCCTATTGTTATCTCTCCTCCATTTCCCTGTCCAAGCTCACCTCCCACCCCTCCCCCTCCTGCCGCACATATTTACACATTTCTGCCCCAGCTTCATGGGAAGGCACATGCCACTCCTCACAAACACTGAGTAATCTAATAGAAATGTCTGCACGCTTCTTTCCCCTGCCTGGTGTCCTTCTGCCAGACTCCCATGCCCAATCTATTTGCGTTTAAAGACTCAGTTTGTGACATCTCCCCATAAAGCCTTTCCTGGCTGCCAGTGGGCAGTTCAACGCCTCTGTCTCTGTTCCACAACAAAGTGTGTACCCCTATCGTGGCACTTACCCCACTGGGATTTCGACTTGCTTGTCTCTCTTTTCCAGTAAATTGTAAGGAGCTTACAGGCAAATAACTCTTATCCATTTGTTAACTCCTTCCTTTCTGATCCAGCACAGAACACAGCAGACAGAAGGTCCTTAAATGATCTCAGATATAAATAAATAACTGAATAATCCAACAAAACAAGATAATCCTAGATGCTTCATGCTCCCCCCACCTCCCTTTTTTCAGCAGCATAGATTATAAGATGCACGTAGCTTGACTTCATTTCAAAATTTTTTCTGGTGTGGTCCGTGCCTCTCTAGCAATAACCGATTGTTTCCTATCCTGTTATCCCAGATGCGTCTCTTTTCAAGCTGAGGGTTGGCTTTCATTTCCTTCTTCGTGATTTTCTGCATTTCCCAAATGTTGTTGATCTCCTGATCTATACCCCATCAATCGCCTGACAAAAATCAGGAAACGCAAAGCAGAGCCTGAAAAAAGTCTAAGTCTGCAAGTATGATTAGACTCCTTTAATTCAGATAGTTGAGTAACGTGGAGCCTAAAAATCAGCATTCAGAATGCCAAATCGTTGTATTGGGTGTTGGGGGGAGGGGCATGTATGGTAAATTCCAGATGAGGAGATATTCAAAGAAAAAAACCAGAATATTTTTAAAGCACATCCTCCTAATTCAAAGATGACAGGTTCTACCAATTAGGGGATGACAGTGATAAAGTCAGTCATTTCCTACTTGTCACAGTGAACCCACAAGACCAGCCTTGGAGGCCTGAGCAGCCTCGGTTCGTAGAGGCTCTTGGTATCTTGCTGTAGCCTGATCATGTCCTATCTTGCTGTAGCCTGATCACGTCCGCCCTTTCTACCCGCTCTTTGTCCACGCCTTGGCCCTTGGGCATCGCCTGCTGAAAAAACATCCGATCCTGTGATCACCCCTCCCAGATCCCTGCTTGAGGGAATGAACCACAGATAATTTACAAAGCACAAAAAAGGAAACCTACCCCTGAAGACCCAGCGGCTGGGAGATCAGTGGCTTAGACAATGCTACCACCCACTGGCCAAAACTAAAAGTACTGCTGTTCTCTGCCGGGAGTCTGGAGTGGCTTCATGGAACATTCCACGTGGATTTGGAATGGGCATTAGCCGAAATGTGATTACCATTATTCCTGGTGCCTCAACAGTAAGTTGTTGATAGTCATACCATAATCACAATGGCAGCAGGCCTAGGACTCAGAGCTGCCGCAGAAATTGAGGTTCTGGGAATGCAGAGCAGGAAGTCAGTTCAGACTTTAAAAGGAGCGGAGAGAGAAAAAGGTTGGACAAAGTGCCCTAATGGGAAAAATAGATGGAGTAAAAGGCAGATAACACCAGGAGACTTCCACACACCACCCACCAACTGCATGAAGTACATGCCTATAAGGAATCTAATTGAATCCCCACTCAAATTCTCCAACACTAGCGTTTTTGTGCCCATTATGAGAGTGGGTAGGGGCCAAAGAAGCCACAGGTTTGCTTAAGCTCACAGCACCGACACAACAGGGCTCGTCTGAACTCCCTTCTCTCTGCTCTGTTCCCAGAGCCCATTCGGATTACATCAGACCCCAACCACCTGTTCTCACTTCTCCACTCCTTTGGGGAGGACACGGAGTCTACAAGATAGTTTTCTTGTTTTAATCACAATCTCCTGCTGGGGTGTTAAATAAAGTCAATGTTTTCTGTTTAAAGGTTAAATGTTGAACAGGGGAATGCACACTCTCGGAAATCTGGTGTCACGAATTCTCTGTATCCCAAGGCGCCCCCCACTTCCTGCCCCATTTCTCTCTCCCCTATAAAATCCTCTGCCTGACTACAGATACAAAACAGTTGGAAGCTGCGCTTTCCCACTCAACAGCCACTAGCTACACGTGGGGTCTGAGCATTTGAAACGCGGCTGGTCCAAATATCATGTGTACTCTACATGGAAAAATATGCGCTGGATTTCTAAGCTTGCATACAGAAATAAAAAGAGAAAATGTCTCACTAATGATTTTTATAGTGATTACATGGTAACATGATATTTTTGCTATATTAAGTTGAATAAAGTTATTGTTAAAATTATTTCCACCTGTTTCTTTTTACTTTTTTAATGTTTCATTTTTGAGAGAGAGAGAGAGAGAGAGCATGAGCAAGGGAGGGTCAGAGAGAGAGGAAGACACAGAATCTAGCTCAGAGCCTGATGCGGGGCTTGAGCCCATGAACTGAGAGATCGTGACCTGAGCTGAAGCCAGACGCTCAAGCGACTGAGCCACCCAGGCGCCCCTCTTTTTACTTTTCCATGGGACCACTAGAAAATTGGAAATTACAGACGCAAGAAGCCCTCCATTTCTACCGGCTAACACTCCTTTAAAGACATGCAAACTTGCTTTTGTAAATAAAGACATTTCATACTTTAATTAGTACAAGATAAGGGCACGAAACCAAAACCTATTTCTTCTTCAGCTGATAGACAGAAAACTGACACCTGATGTTCAATTAAGACAGCTATAATTATTAACCGAGAGTTTCACGTTGTGAAGAAACTAATGAAGCCAGATTTTCTCTGATTGTGTGTCTTACGGGTGACTGACTTGTTCCCTAATTATCTCAAAGTTTTTATCCTGCAGATTACATTAATAATAGTGTAATTTGTATACCAGGAGCATGTGCCCTATCAGGCTCAACAAAGAATTTCACATTTCTTACATGAAGCTGTGCTCCTAAAATTCTGGGATTTTTCTCATCCCTGTTGCATTCAACACCTTCAAAGGAGAGGGAAAGCTCCTTGCGAGCATGACCGGTCATACCTTAAGAGTAAAGCAATTCAGGGGCACCCGGGCGGCTCAGTCGGTTAAGCATCCAACTTCAGCTCAGGTCATGATCTCGTGGTTTGTGAGTTCAAGCCCCGCGTCGGGCTCTGTGCTGAAAGTCTGGAGACTGCTTCAGATTCTGTGTCTCCTTTCCTCTGCCCTTCTCCTGCTCACCTCTGTCTGTCAAGGATAAATAAACATTAAAAAAAAAAATTTTTTTTTTTAAGTAAAGCAATTCAGCTTCCAAGTTTCCTTCCAGGCTAACTAAGCGTTCTTGGCAGCTTTTTCTTATCTTGTCAAAAACAAAAACAGAAAACAAACAAACAAACAAAAAACCTGGGGGGGCACCTGGGTGACTCTGTCGGTTAAGCATCCCACTTACGCTTAGGTCATGATCTCATGGTTCATGGGTTTGAGCCCCGCATTGGGCTCTGTGCTGACAGCTCAGAACCTGGAGCCTGCTTCAGATTCTGTGTCTCCCTCTCTCTGCCCCTACCCGGCTTGTGCTTTGTCTCTCTCTGTCTCTCAAAAATAAACAAACATTAAAATTATTTTTAAAAATGGCCTTAGAGAAATCTACAAGCCAATGAACTTCTAAAAACAAGATATATTCAAAGTTCCAATCAAAGATTTATATGACAGGTGTAGTCAATGGCTCTCCAGGGTGACAAACTACTGGTCCAAACCACTAGGAGTTCCCTCCTGTGCAGGGCCCTTGCAACAATGGTGACTTGGGGGGCACCTAGGTGGGTCAGTCAGTGAAGTGACTGACTACAGCTCAGGTCATGATCTCGCGGTTTGTGGGTTTGAACCCCACACTATGCTCCACCCTGACAATATGGAGCCATCTTGGAATTCTCTCTCTCCCTCTCTCTCTCTCAAGATAAATAAATAAACATTTTTAAAAAATTGTGACTCAGGACTAGAACACATCAGCAAGCATGAGGGCCGACAAGAAAGTCCCCTGCCTGCCCAAGAATTCTGAAGAGCCTCCTCTTGCCTTGGACCAACATCATGATGCTGAGTTTCCAGACAGTGGGAGGCTGGACTGATTGATTTCTCAAGTTCACCTTCAAAACCAGACTCTGATCCTCTGGTCTCCACAGAAAGGAACACACCCAACAAGTGAAACTGAAGTGAAAAGAAATAACCTTGGCCTGAGGTCTCCTAGGAGCCCATTTGAACAGTGCACAACGCGAGCTCAGCAGAGATCCCCTGCCAGCTCCTCAATTTTCTCCACTATGTGTGATATTTTCCATGGATGAGACCAGAGATGCTGGTTGTAAATGATAGTCAGATGTTTAAACAATTTTGTTGCTGAAACATGAGAATTTCCAGAAGCCCCTTTTCTATACATGGTATCTTTCGGTGAGACCCACCACAAAGAAAATGAGTTGTAGGAGAAGAATGGCAGAAGATGTGGAAATTCACCAGGAAACTGGACCATGGCATGCCTCAAACAAAACAAAAAATCATTAATAGGAAACAGGCCAGTTTTTAAGGGTCATGGAAAGAATACACACTGGGTTCTCAGCAACTGGCTATGTTTCAAAGTCAGTAACCTCCAGCTTGTCAGGGAGGATTGTGGTTAATGCTGCGAAAGACATGTGCTGAAAGGTTTCTAGTTGCCCCTAAATTCCTGAATTTCTAGTCAGGCTGCCATACCACACATGTGCAAAACAGAAAAGTCTGGTCAATTTTAAATGGTTCCTGCTGTAAGTAAACTCAATATATACAATCTTAACTTGTAAAATCAATACATTAGGAGGTGATCATCCATATCAAAAACGAATTCACTTCAACCTCTTTTTAGGTACATTTTTTTTCCTATTCAGATATTAGGTTGAATCACACAAAATTGCCATTTTGACCAAATAAAACCAAAATCCTGGCAATCCCATGCGGTTCAATCCATACATTTCATTACTAGAAACATTTAAAGAGAGAACTAGGAATCCCTACTAGTTCAAAATAATAGAAATTATAGAGATTTTAAAAGCACTTCCCAAATAACAATTCAAAGTCAACAGGAAAATATTTTGTCCAATGATTTCAATTTTTCAGTAGCATACCTGTTATATGTATATAACAGGGTATAAAACATACTTTGTTTTAATCTGAGTATTACAGGAGGTAGGCAATGATCACTAAGAATTTGGGGAATAAATTTGGCAATGCCTAAAATAATAGTAATAAATTCCACAATTATATATTTCCACAGTCCGAAGTAGCTTTAATTGGAATTAGTTATTTCATCCTCAATCTTGTGTGAAATTGAAACAAAGATGGGAGAAAGAGGGGGGAAAAAAGGAACAATGGACAAATTTTGATTATCATAATTTACACATCCAGCCGAGGCCTGCGTTCAAAGGCATCCCCAAGGAACACCACATATCTACACCCAGGTGGCGCTATCACATTGCTCAGGATGTTTACGGAATTCTCTTGGAGTTGCCTTCAAATCTACATAAGAAAGCAAATATATTACTCAATAGTCCTATTTCTCCCTCTTCCTTTCAAATTCCAAACTGGGGCCAACCACTATTAACCTTATTTCACAAGCTTGGACCCAAATGGTTTTGAGTTATTTGCTAAATAATACATGATCTTGTCCAAACCCGTAGAACGTACAACACCCAGAGTGAACCCTAATGCGCATTATGGACTTTGGATGATGATGATGTATCAATACAGATTTATCAACTGTAACAAACGTGGCCCCCGGTGAAGAATGTTGCAAACGGGAGAGGCTGTGCGCTTGTGAAGGCGGGGGCCTATGGGAAATCTCCACACCTCAACTGTGCTGTGAACTTAAAGGTGCCCGAAAAATAATAAAATCGTTAATTTTAAAAAATGACATAGAAATAAAATTAAAGACCGGTCTTGGGAAAGGGACAGTTGTGTACATAGACGATATCCAGAAAGGCCCGGCACAGGCTCCCACGTCCCCTGGTTGTCCCCTTATCCCTCCTCTTCTCCACCATCAGTACCCCCCCCCCCCCCCCCCACACACACACACCAGTAGAAAAACCAGGTGTGCTGTGTTTAAACCAAGGCGATGAGGAATGAGCCACCGGGGAACGTCCCTGGGGTGGCCAGCCCCAGTCCCACTGCGTGACTTTGGTGTCTTCACTTTCTGCGTCTACTGACGCATGTGCACACTGCAGAGTGCGACGGATTCGTGAGGGAGCCCCTCCACGTGAGAATAACTGCCAACGTTATCAGAGTTTACTTAAACAATGACCCATAAATGAAAAATAGTTCTTACGCCCACATCAGGGCAAGTGGATGTTTGCTCTGGGGACAAAGGCTAAGAGGTAGAAGCTCCCCTCGCGGACAGAGAGAGGCGAAGGAGGCCATCCCATCGCCGCGTGTAAAGGACGTGAAAGACCTGGGGTCTGGGGGACTCTGGCAGGCCCGGGACCCCGAAGCTGAGCGTTCTGCCCTCCCGCACACCGGCCGCCGGCATCACTCCAGGGCGCTTACCTGTGCGGCTGCCGCGACTCTTTTATACACGCGCCGAGACGCTGCCCAATGAGCTCAGCCCTCTCTGGCGCGCGCTCCGCGCTCCACCAATCAGACGCGGGACGTGAGCCCGAATCTGATTGGTCAGATTCCAGGGGGCGGGTTTGGGGAGAAACTGGGGCGGACCCAGGTGGGAGTGCTCTCCTGGCGCCTGGAGGAAGGTGGTGAGAGCCCGCTGTTCCAGTTAGGGGAGGGGCCCTCAGTCGGGGGTTTCTGGGGCGCGACGAGAGCGGTTTCAGGGGACCCCGTGGAAGACAGAGCCCCCTGGCCAGGTGCTGGGATGTGGGACGGGCCCGCGGGACCCACTCCTGGCCGAGACGGGGCTGCTCCAGGTGACCGGGTCACCGAGGCTCGGGCTTGCTCCCCGAGACACGGAAACAGAACAACCCAATAGTTAATTCTTCTAATAGTAACAATCGTCCCAGGGAGGGGGCATTTGCAGCAGGTGCTATGAAAGTCTGATTGTGTGGGCTCGGAGAAGGTTTCAGAGTTGAAGAAGAAAATACTTGTTTGTCTGTTTTTCAAAGGAAGAAAATACTGTCAGCAAAAAAGTGAAGGCAGTGCGCTGATTGCTGATCTGAAGGCCAATGAGACCTGCTGAAAGGATCTAGGGCTTCAGAAAGAAAGGTTAGACAAAGATAATGGGGAGTAACCAAGTGTAAAGAGGAGGGAAATATTTGAAAAGTCTGGAAGAAGAAAGGGAACAGGTGACTCAGAAAGAAAAAAAAAAAACCAGAAGAAAATGAAAGTCTCTAAGCTTCTGCTTGGTGGGTAGAATGACAGTGTTTTCTGACCCCATCTTCAGGATACATGAGCTACTTAATTGTGGAGAGCGTTGAGACTGATCGAAGTTAGTGCTGTCCCTGAAAATCCAGAATGTGTGTTTGTCAGGCTTAGGGCTGAATCAGGAGGACCCAAGCATGCCCGAGTGACTAGGAAAAAATTCTCATCCGTCAACATTCAGAGTGTGTACTGTACTGTCTTCAAGAAGTTTCAGAACAATCTCAGAATATGGCCAATCCTTTATTAGAATTATTTTAGGTTCACTTAGTGTCATCCATCAAAGGCACCTAACACGTGGCATTGTGCTTCTAAGCCCTGTGTACCTTGTCCTTCTGAGAGCATCCTGTTCTGAAAGGAATGACAGTAGTGGTTTTTTTAAAGCCCTGTGTGTGTGACATTTTTGTACTTCGCAAGTCACTGTGCTCCCCCATTCTCTTCTCTTCTGACCGTGTGTCTCACTGCATGTCCTGTTCTTGCAGAGGCTTTGTGTCCCTTCCACCAAAGTCACATCCCATGGCTAACGTCATTATACTGTTTTTACTTCTTTTCCAAGCTTATTTCTGATTTTCACAGAGGCTGTCGTAATTCTGAGCTTGCTATATATAGAATTATTTTTCCAGGAATGTTGTTAGTGAAAGGAAAGGTCTCTTTTGTCCCTTATAGAGATAAACCAATGCTACTTTCCTTCTTAGCCTCTCTTATGAAACCAGTTTTACTATAATTAACTTTCACTTCCTTGAGCAGCTCTGCCCAGTCACGTCTCCATTTGTTCCTCAGGAATTTCTTGTTCCATTTTTGAATTTTAAGAGCCTGGGACCTGTCTTCATTAGGAGTCTAGCATCTTGTTCTTTACAGAGCTCTGAAATTGGATAGCAGAGTGAATAGTGCTAGAAACAGCAGGCTGGCTCTCTTTAATTTCCTAACAACTAATGTGACACCTGTCTAGCTTCTAGTGTTTCCTGACTCTTCCCTTCCCCTTTTCATACAGCTGACCCACCTTACTGATGTCATTCTATCTGTAGTGTTTAGATGAATTATATTGCAGGCTCCCAAGTCATGTGAGGACACAGGGAAGACAGTTAATGTCTAGACCTCAGATCTATTGGCCTTAAGATCCTAGTATCATTTCCCCACACGGACAGTAGGTGTGCGCTGTTCTTTGATTTCGCCTTGTATCCATGTAATGGCTCCCTGCCTGCTAAGCCTTCGGGAGGAAAGAATTGAATAGGAATTACCTTCCCCAACTCCTGCTCTTCTATCCTTTTTTTTTTTTTTTTTTGCTTTTTATTTTAAAAAATTTTTTTTATGTCTTTATTTTGGGAGACAGAGACAGAGAGCGAGCGGCGGAGGGACAGAGAGAGAGGGAGACACAGAATCTGAAGCAGGCTCCAGGCTCCGAGCTGTCAGCACAGAGCCCGACAGGGGGCTCGAACCCAGGACCCATGAGATCATGACCTGAGTCATAGTCGGACACTCAACCTACTGAGCCACCCAGGCGCCCCTCTTCCATCCCTTTTTTAAGTGTCCAATATTCTGGACTTCCCCACTTATTCCTGAATCAGTATATTCTGAGCGTTTGGAAGTGAAAGCCTTCTCCTGAAAGCACTGGGTCAGGAGACACAACTGCATAGGGCAGACTATTCTAGAAACAACAGGGTGCCCAGGGGAAGCCCCAAAGTTCACAGGTGGGTCTGCACCCCGTGTCCTAAACCGAGTGCAGGTTTGAGGGAGACTGTGCTCACAGAGGGTCATGAGCACAGGTTCCTGGCTTCCCATCCCCCCTCTGGCACCTGCTGTCTGGGGGCCCCTAAGGAAGTTACTCAGCCTCCGTCTCCTTGTCTGTAAAAGGGGGATATAATGGAACCCACTTCATAAGGTCTCTGTGAAGCTTACATAGGTCAATGGTATAAAGTCCTTGAATAGGACCTGGCATTGGAAGTACTATGTACACATTAAGTGTCTAGATCAGAAAGCCGAACCCACAGCAATGGGCCACCCTGTGAGCATCTCTGACAGAATCATTCTTTGGGTTCAAACAGTGAGGCATGGGACGTCGCAAGCATCATTTTGTCAACACCAAATGAACAACCCTTTTAGAATCTCTGAAAGTAAGAAAGAGAGTTTTATTTCAGCCTAAGTGAGGACAGCTGTCCGGCAAGCACATCCTTCACAAGAAGAAGGTGCTCTGGAGAATGAAGACTTTTTACATCTTGGAGAAGCTCAAAAGACTAAAGGTTAGCATAACGGCAGGAGTCATGAGTTTTATCATAAAGGAATGCAGGGAGCGGGAACTATGATCGATATTTCGAGGACAAGACGGTTTTCCTCTGGGCCACTCTTCACAAAGCAGATGCTCTATGTATGTATGCATGGCGGGCCAAAAATCAGGCTTTGGGTTTGAACGTAGTTTGCATACAGTCATGTTGACCTAGAAAGACATCTAAAAACATAAATCAGGCCTCTAAAGAGGTTTTTCTCTCATGACTTTCTTGCCATAGGAGGCTCTTGGTGTCCAGCAAACCTTTGCTTAAACTTTAGGGAAAGCACCGGAATCCGTTTTCATTTCTACTAGGGTACAAGGGTGCATATGAATCGTCATCACTGATGCTGGAAATCCTACACCCACGCCCCCTTCCCACCACGACTTCCTCTGGAACTATTAGCAACAGCAGCAAAGCTAGGCACGAGTCCCCCATCTGTCCTCCCTCCCCCAGGGCTGTCCGCACACCAGTGAAATTAAGTGTTGCCTGTGGGCACAAGTCAAGTGGCTTTCTAAGGAGCCGGGTAACAGGAAATACTAGGGAGCGAGAAGGTGGAGCGGTTGACGGGAAGTGATAAAGTGGCCACTAGGTGGCGCAGGATGACCAGCGACTCTGTTCTGCACAGTGGCCCGGACTCGGATCAACAATGCCCTTGAAAGCTCTCTTTGTAAACACTCGTGTCTTTTTCTTCCGCATTCCACAATCCGTGGTCTTTTTTATTTCTTTATTTCCCTTCTTCCTTACACAAGGTCTCAGTTCTCATTGTTATAACAGGGGATCCCTTTTCTCCGGGGTCGACCCTGATTGCTGGCCTGTACTTGCCAACTCCCTGTGTCTGGAAAGCGGCTCCTCCAGGAAGTCTGCAAGAGCAGTGGGAGGTGCGCAAGGCAGGCGGCAGGGCTCCGCTGGTTGGGTCGTTTCACCCATCGGGTTGGGGTCTGGGAGTGCCTCGTCAGGAAGGGCTGCTGGCCTGCTTTCTGTCGTCTTGACAAATTTCCCGAGTGGCGTCCCCCTGTGGTTTTCAGGTGATACGATCTTCTTTTTTTTTTTTTTTTAACTTACTTATTTTTGAGAGACAGAGGCTGAGCAGAGGAGGAACAGAGAGAGAGACACAGAATCTGAAGCAGCTCCAGGCTCTGAGCCAGCTGTCAGCACAGAGCACGATGGGGGGCTTGAACTCACAAACCATAAGACCATGACCTGAGCTGAAGTCGGACGCTCAACCGACTGAGCCGCCCAGGAGCCCCACAATCTTCTACAGAAGACAGAGATGGGGGCATTGAAATTGGGAGAGCACCACCAGACCACAAGGGGCCTTCTCCCCAGAGCCCTAGGTACTGTCCCGCTCTAGGAGGCAGCAACCCCACAGGGCACCCTGGACTCTGCCTTGTCCCCCTCATCGGGGTGGATGAGGAGCCCCCCAGGAGGCTCGGACATCTCAAGCCTGTTCTAAAAAGTCCCCGGTGGCTCCAGGAACGCGCCGGCCACTTTGCCCTCTACCCCTTTTCAACACTCAGTTCTCATTAGGGTTTATCCCAAATATAGATTTATTTAGAAACTACAGCTCACTGATGTGTAACTAAAAATACAGAGATATGCCCCCAAAGCAAAATCTAAACAGATGTCCTCCTCTGACCTGCATCAGGTAAAAAGTGCCCTCTCCCCTTCCAAGAGGAGGAGGAGGCTTGGCTAAGGAAGATTAGAACATTGAGAAGGGGGGAGAGGAAGGGCACACCTTGCTCTCTCCCTGAGAGACTGGAGCAAACCCTGGGAGTGCAATGCAGACGCCTCCCTATCTCGGGGGTGTTCCTGGACCCTGCACCCAGCCGCTCCCCGGAAGCGAGAATGCTGAGCCATCTGAGAACACCCCCCCCCCCCGCTGCGGGGGACCAGCCCACGCACCAGAGTCTAAGGGTCTCTGAGTAGGGGGTTGGTGTTGGCCCAGTCTCTATAAGAAAGAACACAGGCAAAGTGAATGGTGGCAGTATTGCACTTTACTGTGATGCTTAGGATCTTTATATCCCATAGGTGATTACATTTTGTCTTTAATGATTATATTGTTTGTAACTCTGAGGTTTTAGATAAGAATCACATGTTCCAGAAAAGATCATTGTTTCCATGGTAAAGAGAACAATAACATAATTTACTACAGAGTTTCAAAAACAGTAATGAAATACATTAGCGAGGGTCTTGTTCTACACATATAGTATAATATTAACCAACGCTTAAGAGAAGGCTATTTTTCTTTAAAGGTGAGCATGATGACTTACGGGTAAAGTGCCCCTGACCGGGAAGGGAGTTTCAATCTGAAAATTTGCCCACTCACCGAAACGATAATTAGAGGTCATAGAAAACTAACTCCAGTCTCTGATCCATCTTGATCAAGAGGTCATGCGCACATTCTCTTAAACAAAGGAAAGTAGGACCCAACAAGCCATATGACACTGTACGCTCAGTCTCCCAGGAGAGTGACTCAATCCCGATCCTCCACTGAGGGACCTACTGCCCCAGGGGCGCACCCACACACTATGCTAGGGATGTGTGCGTTCCTCCTGGTAGTTCACAGTGGGATCTCAACAGGCCTTCTGGCTGAATGGGCCCCTACACCTGGCCAGCACCTCCGGCTTCAATGCACACCCCGCCCCCTCCCCACCCCGACAAAGGCGGCAGGGGGCCCTCTCTGTGCAAAGATCAGGGGACTGAATAGGAGCTCAGACATGGAAACAGGACAGGAAAAGAGATTTTCTCCAAGAAAACCAGACAAGCAGAGACATGGAAATATGAAAGCAGATGTTATGTTCGGAGCAATAAATACGTCAAATTGATTTAATCGTAAGGGAACAAAACCTCATATTATTCCTGTGATGGATGTGACCCTGGAATGAGAGACTATAGGTAAAAGTGCTTTGCTCGGATCAAGTGGCGGCCAGATATAAGGCACCTCAGTCCCACTCGGGTATCCGTACTCCGTGAGATATGGTGTCTGAGCCTCGGTCAGATGCTCGCTGTAACTGTGATACACATGTCCCCTAGCTCAGGGGCCCTCCCCTACAGACATGAAGTTTCCAGAGAGTGTAACTGGGAAGACGTTTTGTCTCATTTCCTATGTCACCCAATTCCAGACCAACAATCTCTATTCCTCCATGGGCTGTCACAGCCTCGCCACCGTCCACTTTCCAGGGTTCCAAACCATCCCCCTGAAGCCAGGACGCGGCCAGCACACTGGCCTCAGGGAGGCAGGGCTCTCTGTTTCTACTGCGCGAGTAGCATGAATAAAGAATCTTCCTTTAATTCCATACAGCGTCTTTGAGAGCAGACTGAAATCTTTCATAGAACTTGCCTGACAGCGAGACTATTGTGTATGAAGTGTATGAAAGACAAAGAAGGGATTATGTCACGTGATTCTATTACCCCCGCCGTCCTTGAGAACCAAGTTTCGTGGTCACAAAGAACAGTGACACAAATATAAGAGATTAAGTTAAAACCCTGCAATTGTGAATTTGAAATAGAGAAGTATCAGGGCACCTGGGTGGCTCAGTCAATAGAGCGTCTGACTCTGGATTTCAGCTCAGGTCATGATCTCGCAGTTTGTAAGTTCGAGCCCAGCGTCAGACTCTACAGTGACAGTGCAGAGCCTGCCTGGGATTCTGTCTCTCCCTCTCTCTCTGCCTCTCCCCAACTAGTGCTCTCTCTCTGTCTCAAAATAAATAAACCTTAAAAAAAAAAAAAGAAAAGAAAAGAAATAGAGAAGTATCAGCATTAACTTGTGAGCTACTTTATCTAAAATATTGCCTTGGTCTGTCCACCAAAAAGGCCACAATAAAAATGGTCAGCTCAGTATCAGTGAACATTCCTAGTGCCAATATCGTGGTCCTGAAATACATTTACATTTTTTTTGTTTTTAAATCATGGCTTCTGGAAGAAACGGCAGATTCCAGGTCTGAGGCAGGAAAGATAAAGATGAGCCTGGAGCACCTCACAGAAAATGAGGAAATTATGGGGCACCTGGGTGGCTCAGTCAGCTGGGCAGCCAACTTCGGTGGTGGCCAGGATCTCGTGGTTCCTGAGTTCAGGCCCTGCGTTGGGCTCTGGGCTGACAGCTCAGAGCCTGGAGACTACTTCGGATTCTGGGTCTCTTTCTCTGTCTCTCTCTCAAAAATAAATAGACATTTTAAAAGTAAAAAAAAAGAAAGAAAGAAAGAAAAGAAAAGAAAAGGAGGAAGTTACAAGGGCACCTGGGTGGCTCAGTCTGTTGAGCATCCGATCTCCACTCAGGTCATAATCTCATGTTCATGGGTTCAAGCCCCATGTTGGACTCTATGCTGACAGCTCAGAGCCTGGAGCCTGCTTTGGATTCTGTGTCTCCATCTCTCTCTCTGCCCCTCCCCTGCTCGTACTCTGTCTCTCAAATAAATAAAAAGGTTTTCAAATGTTTAAAAAAGAAAATAAGGAAGCAACAAATGCCCATTTGAGTGGTATGAACAAGACTCAGAGCCACTCACTAGTAAAGAAGGAATAATCGGAGCATCAGTAAGAATGATAATTGCAATCAACTGAAATGCATCAAATATGTTCAGATCTATCGGTTTAAATTCCTTTGTTAAAAACCCTATACAATGAGGCGCCTGGTGGCTCAATTGGTTAAGCATCTGATTCTTGATTTCTGCTCTGGTCATGCTCTCACGGTTTGTGAGTTCCAGCCCTGTGTCGGGCTCTGCGGTGACCTCCAGAGCCTGCTTGGGATTCTCTCTCCCTCTCTCTTTCCACCCCTCCTCCGCTCACTCTCTCTCTCAAAATAATAAACTTTAAAAAAATAATAAATAAAAACCCTATTTGATCACCTTTGGTGAATGATAAGGGAGCCACATATTATTGAGACATGGTAAATAAAGGGACAGAGTCAGATGCTTGTTCTGTGTTTTCTGTTTCCTGTGGGAATCGAATTATTAAGTTACCAAATAGAAGGAAGCTCTTTAAGAGATGTATTCAAACTAATAAGTGGAGAAGGCGTGATTAGATTAGAATTTCCTTTTGTGACTGATACACTAAGAGCCACAGACATTGAGCATTAGTAGTTGTTAACCTCACACACACCTCCGCGTGCACACATGCACAGACCTACACGTGTACACACGTGCGTGCGCTTCACACCTGCACACAAACAATAAACGTTTTATGTGCTGCCTGATGGATGAACATAAAATCATCTACAAAGTGCTCTAACCAAAAAAAAAAAAAATCAAACCTGAATCTGATCAAAACTCTAAATCTAACTACCAATTTATAGGAAAGACAGACAATAGAGAGCGTGGTAGAGTAAACCACGGGATGGAAGGAGCAAAATCTAGACTACAGGAACCTCGATCAGTCAAGCAAAGCAGTTTATTCAATAAATAAAATGCATGGTGGGAGGAAAGTTATCGATTAAAAGAGATTGAGAAGACATCGTTTTTTACACTGAAACAACTAAACACTAGTGGTCAGGGATGCACACTTGGGTCATAAAACTTTTTCTAAAAAAGTAACACTGTAGAATCCATAAAACTCAGGAAGAAATAGATTTTTCTTTTTTTAATTTTTTAATGTTTTTTTATTTATTTATGAGAGAGAGACAGAGACAGAGACAGTGTGAGCAGGGGAGAGTCAGAGAGAGAGGGAGACACAGAATCTGAAGCAGGCTCCAGGCTCTGAAGTAGCTATCAGCACAGAGCCCCACACAGGGCTGGAACCCACGAACCGTGAGATCATGACCTGAGCCGAAGCCGGACGCTTAACCGACTGAGCCACCCAGGCGCCCCATGAAATAGATTTTTCTAAAGCACTGGAAGAGTGTACATGTCTGAAGTATTTCTAAGACTCAGACCCTTGAATGCAAACCAACAAACAAAAATGGAAGAGATCTTGACAAAATCAAATTTAAATATTAGGAACATGACTTCGTGATGTGTTTTTCAAACTTAACTGACAGTGATCTACCATAAGAAATCAGTATCCATGTGCCTGTTCTAGCTCAGGATTTTCCAAACTTTTCTGAATGGACCATGAAGTCAGTTTAGGAGGCTGTTACCAGCTTTTAAAAATATCAAATAGGACAGGCACCCGGGTGGCTCAGCCGCTTGAGCATCTGACTCTTGATTTCAGCTCAGTCATGATCCCTAGGTCATGGGATCGAGCCCTGAGTCAGGATCAGGCTGAGTGTAGAGCCTGCTTAAGATTCTCTCTCTCTCTGCCCCTCTTTCCCACTCATTCTCTCTCTCTCTCACTATTTCTAAAATAAAAAAGTTTATTAAAAAAACATAAAAACATCAAATAGGAAAGATAGAACACAAAATTTAGTCCATCCCACATAATGAAATGAAGTATAATTTTATGAAAATTTATTTCGTATCTGTGTATGAACATGCATATTGAGCTACAATGTAAATCTATCTCTTCTCATGAGAAAGTGATCCAAAAAGATTGGATACATAATCCTAGCTGTTTTCACAGACTGAGTTTCATTAGCCTTGATCAATTAGTACAATTGCTAAGTCGAGATCAGGAGTGGATACCCGAGCCCGGACCGCCTCCAGAGCGGTGTGGACATGCAGCTCTGTGGACCACCTGTCTTGGGAAACAGCCAATCACACCCTTCCTGTCCTGTCTACACTGGCATGGAAAATTTAGTTATGAGTGAGAAGAGTTTCCAGTTTTAAAGGCTAGTCCCAGGGACTTGCTGTATCTGTGTGAAAATAGCATGTTTCTTTTTTTTTTTTTTCTTTGTCATTGATTGTCTTTATTTTTTGTATTTAATATCATTTATTGTCAAATTGGCTTCCATATAACACCGAGTGCTTATCCCAATCAGTGCCCTCCTCCATGCCCATCCCTGATTTCCCCCTCTGCCCTGCCCCCCTCCACCCTCAGTTTGGTTTTCTGTATTTAAGAGTCTTTTATGGTTTGCCTCTCTCTCTCTCTCTCTCTCTCTCTCTCTCTCTCTCTCTCTCTGTTTGTAACTATTTTTCCCCTTCCTTTCCCCCATGGTCTTGTGTTAAGTTTCTCAAGATCCACATATGAGTGAAGACATGTTATCTGTCTTTCTCTGTCTGACTTATTTCACTCAGCATAATACCTTCCAGTTCCATCCACGTTACTACAAATGGCCAGATTTCATTCTTTCTCATAACCATGTAGTACTCCATTGTGTATATAAACCACATCTTTATCCATTCATCAGGTGATTGACATTTGGGCTCTTTCCATGTTTTGGCTATTGTTGACATTGCTGCTATGAACATTGGGGTACATGTGCTCCTATGCATCAGCACTTCTGTATCCCTTGGGTAAATCCCCAGCAGGTCTATTGCTGGGTCATAAGGGAGTTCTATGGATAGTTTTTTTGAGGAACCTCCACACTTTTCCAGAGCGGCTGCACCAGTTTACATTCCCACCAGCAGTGCAGGAGGGCGCCCGTCTCTCCACCTCCTCACCAGCATCTGTAGTCTCCTGATTTGTTCATTTTAGCCTCTCTGCTAGGCATGAGGTGGTGTCTCAGTGTGGCTTCGATTCCAGGTGTCTTCAGTCTGGTCCGGCTTTCGCCCCAGGACGTGCACGTGCCTGCAGACAGCAGCCTCCCTGATAATCCTGCAGCGTGCCCGACCCTGCATCAAGTCACTGGGCTCCTCCTCCATGCAACGCTGCCTCTCCTCTCAAGGTTCCCCGCCTGACACTTTCAAAGGCGTTTTTGGTAACTCGCAGGTGTATTTTCAAGTAAATTTACACTTATGGGTAAGCAATAGAAGCTTCCAGTTCTACACATTCACAGGCAGAAAGCCTCTCCTTGCACTCCTGCCTTCCAGCCCCCAGGTCCTCCCAGAGGCAGTAAGTGTCACTGGTCTTTTCAGGGAGCACCAACCGCTCCCACATCTTGAAGCTGGCCCGGAAAGGAGGTGCCTGAAAACTGGTTTTTCAACCCGTGGGCTTTCACCGCCTGAGGGACGAGAAAATCCAGAGAAGTGAGCTGGCAGGGAGCCTTGAGTCCCACGCCTGCACTGTCAAGGCATCCTTCCAGAACATTTAATACCTCTGTTATCATTACCTATTTATGAGTCTCTCTTGCCCTCCTGAACTGTAAGTCCCTCGGGGACCGCATGGGCCCCCCCTTGGCTCTGTGACAGCATCACCGTCTTCTCCCCGTCCATACCTCTGGGAATGGCTCACGGTGGCCGTCAGAGCCCACAGGCTGGCCCGTGGGAAGGGGGTGTGGCCTGGGGGTTCCCCTTGAAAACCCCAGCTGGGGCCCCTCCCACTTCTAACTCAGGACCTCACAGCGCATCTGCCCCTCTCTGGGCTGCGGCTTTAGAATAATCCGTAATTATCCACCCTTTAGTCTGTTTTCTCACAGCGACCCACCTCCCTCCCTTTCTCAGGTGTTTCCACAAGACCGATGGACAGTCCGGTGTCCGCAGGGTGACCAGGGGCGCTGCTCCGTGTCACACGTCACACACCGGGGCATGACGCTAAGTGAGTAGAGCAGACCCCTCCTGAGAGGGGATCGCCCCCCAGGCTGTGAGCGCTGGAAGGACCTGGGCATGTCCAGAATGGATCTTAGGCCAAGCGCAGAGCCTTGCGGACGAAGGTTGGGAAAATCTCTCTGGCCCAGAGCCTCAGTAAGTGGCTGCAGCGGAAAGAGGGTCACTGATGAAGCGAGGGCACCAGCAATAAGGGAGGGAGAGAGAGGTGGGAGCAGGCCAAGCCCCAGCACCGTGGGGCACTCCGCAGGGGAGGGGCGAGGCGCCTAGGACTTGCAAACTGAGCAGGCTGAACTTCCAGGAACGTCAAGGCTAAGCCCCGGGAAAGAATGTCATGGAAAGCCAGGATTCGGAGGACTGGCAGGCAACAAAGGGCCCAAGGCATCCCAGCAAAGAGAGTCGGAGCACACAGCCCACGGGCGATCCTGGGAGGAGGAAGGTGATTTAACCGTACAGGGTGGAGAGGGCCCGGTTCCCGGTGATGAAGGTCAATGGTCATTATGCACAGTCCGGGAGCAACGTCCAGGGGCGCCTGGGTGGCTCAGTCCGTTAAGCATCTGACTCTTGATTTCAACTCAGGTCATGGTCTGAGGGTTCAAGGGATCAAGCCCTGCATTGGGGTCCCGGGCTAATAGTGCGTAGTTTGCTTGGGATTCTCTCTCTCTCTGCCCCTCTCTCTCTAGCCCCTCCCCTGCTCACACTCTCTGTGTCTCACTCTCTAAATAAATAAATAAAGTTTAAAAAAAAAAAGAGTCTCTCCTTTTCCCTCTGCCCCTCCCCCACTCTCAAAAAAATATTAAAATGGATGTATCAAGGAGCAGCACACATATACAGAGGTAAGGATGCAACCATCAGAAACATCAAATATAAAATATAAGGGTGCCTGGGCAGCTCAGTTGGTGAAGCATCTGACTTCAGCTCAGGTTATGATCTCATGATTCATGGGTCCAAGCCCCCCATTGCCCTCTGTGCTCAGAGCCTGGAGCCTGCTTCGGATTCTGGGTCTCCCCCTCTCTCTGCCCCTCCCCTGCTCGTGCTCTGTCTCTCTCTCAAAAGTAAACACTAAAAAATATATATATATATATATAGAAAGCCCAGCAGAGGTTGCTCCAGGAAAGGCCGGAGGATCAGGTGGCCAGGGAACTGCAGCTTCCATGTACTGCCTGATTTATTTAACAACTGTGCCTGAGCTACGCTCATGAACATTTTACAAAAAAGAGAGGGAAGGCCGTCGTGCGAGAGAACTGACCCTCCGTAATGGTGAAATTAAAGTATACTGTGTCATTTAAAGGCCTTGTTCTCAGAAAACAGAGCCATTTCTCAAAGGTGTAAGGCCCCCAAAGATTTACTACATCAGTTCCCACTTCTGCGAAGTAGGTCACCACTCCCCTCCTTCCCGCAGCCACGGGAAACCAGATGCCCGCAGCTTGGTTGGACAGCTAACTACTTAAATAAAGAATTATTAATCAGCGAGTCACTGGGTACACCACTATTTCAAATGAAATCAGACTTTGCCCCAAGATACTGGGCTTATTATGCATTATTTGCCTAACTTGCAGTTTTATGTGCACACAGAGCATTTCTTCCCAATCAATAATCTACAAGGACGTTACACCTTTGTACCTTGGCACCTGCAGCCCCCTATTCTTTGCCAGTGGCCACACATTAACCTTCCTTCCACACGGCCTTGCTCAGATGCTCTCCACTGCCTGTGTTCTTTGTGTCTGTGTTTAGCTTTGACTCTTTGGTTAAGGAAAAAGAATGCTTTTGCTTAGTAAAACCCAGGCAGTGAGCAAAATTTAAAACTGTTTTAGTGCGGGGGGGTGGGGTGGAGTGGGGGGAATAGTCATCTGTGAAACAAAACAGAGAATCCAAAAATGGACCCAAATACACATGGCATTTTTAGTTTCTGGTATAGGTGACATTTTAAACAAGAAAGGCAAAAACATGGATCTGCTGACAAACTGTTAGCAAGGAAAAGCTGGATGCCTGCTGCATCCTTCCCTTTCTGGTGCCTGAAAGATTTAAATCCAAACCATCAGAGATTTCGCATGAGTCAAGGCGTTGAACATAAAATAAGCCATAAAATTTCAAAGAGAAAGCATGAGTGCAGGTTGGAAAAGGTCTTCCTAAGAAGGATATAAAAACGTAAACAAATGATAAACAAATGATACATTTAAATACACATTTTTTTATGGAATAAAAGTAGCCTGAACAAAGTCCAAAGACCAGTGTGAAATGAAAAAAGATAGTTACAACAATATTTGGCAGCAAAGGGCTTATGTTCCCAGTTGATAAGAAGCTCATAGTAGCTGATAAGATTTAAAAAAAATGACAAAACAGTATGAAAATGGGCAAAAGATAAGAACTGGCAGTTTTTAAAGAAAAGAAGTTCCAGCCATTAAATCCAAATGAATTGCTGTTAAAACTTACTAATAACTGGGTAGGTGCAAATCAACACAAAACAGAATACCTGCAAGATTGACAAACAGTTGATGCTTGGTGGTCGCCAGCGTTGTTGGAGATGTGAGGAGATAGGTAGGTTCTCGTGTTCTACTTTGGGAACACAAAGTGAGGGATATAAACGTGGGAGGGATATTTGACCATAGCTATCAATGTTTACAGCACCTTGACTTAGCATTCCCACCAGGAAAGAGATATATGATAGGCATATTTACAACAGATTGCCAGGATCGTCTATGAGGTTGGGTTCCTTACAATGTTTGCAAAAGGAGGAGGAGGAGGAGGAGGAGAGAAGAGAAGAGAAGAGAAGAGAAGAGAAGAGAAGAGAAGAGAAGAGAAGAGAAGAGAAGAGAAAAGAAAAAGACGAAAAGAAAAAGAAAAATTTTAAGGGAAAGAGAAGGAGAGATAGAGAGACTAGATTGTCTGTCAGCAGAAACCTCGTAAAAATAATTAAATGTCTGACGACACCAAATGTTGGCAAGGTTGCTGAGCAAATGGAAAGTGTCCTCTGCTTGGGGGCATGTGGAGGATGGGTGCTAAGGTTTAGAAACAGTCTGGCACCACCTAGTGAAGCTGACGCACCCTTGACCCAGAAATTCAAGTCCTAGGGATACATCTTTAAAACTAGGTGCACATCAGCATCAAAATACATCAAGAAACATGTTCATAAAAGAATTTCCCACAAGTGGAAACAATTCAACGTCCACCATGATTAAAATTGTTTTTTTTTTTAAGTGGGATTTAGTTATACAATGGAACATTGTTTGTCAGTCTTACAGGGATTTCGTTTTGTGTTGATTTGCATCTGTCTAGTTATTAGTAAGTAGAAACAAGAAATAAGCAAGAAACAACAAAATTCAGGAAGTATGTTTCCATCCAACTGAAGATGATAAACAGGAAAATAATCTGTGACATATGGAAATGCATCCATAAGGGTAAAAAAATTTTAATGCAAGAAAATGATTATCACAACAATCAAGACAGAGTGACTTTCACTAGATACGGTTAAGGCTGTAATGGAGTAGAAATCAATCTATTGGAGGCCCTTGGGTGGTAGCAATATTCTATTTCTTGACCTGAGCAGGATCTAAATCGTGTGTGTGTGTGTGTGTGTGTGTGTGTGTGTACACTATTTAGCACAATAAAATAAGGACAAAAGAAATTCTAAATGTAGAATTTAGATTCCAATAAATTGGAACATCCTTATGATGAATACAATGGCATCATCAAAGAAGAGAACACGATAGCTGTTGAAGTGCTCGTGCAGAACATCTCTAAGAAGCTCTAAGTGAAAGAAGCAAGATGCCAAAGTGTGTGTAGCAGAAGGAGAGTCTTTCGTGTAAATAAAACTGGAACAGATATGCACATACCTACGTATATACACATTTACATATAAATAGGTGATGAATTGATAATAGGTAGATACAGTGATAGTTACAAAGATAGATGATACATTGATAAATATATAGATAACTGGTAGATTCATGAAAGCACTCATATATGATAGATGCACAAATAGAAAGATAGTTGGAAAATAAATAAATAAATAAATAAATAAATAAATAAGAAAGATAGTTGGATATAGACTTTGATACCCAGATACCTACATGGATACTTAAGGAGATAAATGTATAAAGAGAGAAAGACTTTACATAGATAGATAGATAGATAGATAGATAGATAGATGATAGATAGGCAGGAAGATGAGTACATCAATTCAAGGATAACATGGAATGATAAAAATGTAAAAGATACAAAGATAATAATACCAGATATATTAACTCACAGATACGTAGGCACCAGGATAGATAAGCGGATAGACCCATAGATGACAGTTAGGATTCACGTGTGTAGGTTTTGTTTGTTGGGATTGGGAGGGAATTAGAAGAAAATTAACAGGGCTCACCCCCATACCACGTTACAATGTGCATCCATAAAATATGACGCGACGTTACTTGGGAGTATATGCCATACTGATAAATTGCTTAATACGATATCATCTAAAGCTACGTTTTCTTCTATATGCATAGAAAAAAAGGATGGTAATAGTGTACACCAAACGTTAAAATAAAATTGGGGACAATCTTATTCCATTGTGTCCCTCATTTAGGTTTCCCCAAACAGCAATAAATATCTATTTTTATATTAAAATATGCCTGTATCAAATTAAAATATAAATAAAATGAAGACATACTTGACTTAAAAAATAAATAAAAGGACGCAGGCAGTCATTACTCTCTTTTCATTCACAACTTTTCACTTGGGTCTTTAAACAGGGTGGGGTCGGGGGGAGGGGTGACTACTGCCGGGGTCCTAACCAGCTTTTTATCCGAAAAGCTGTGCGAAGTGGGTGGCCTAGTCATTCTATCTGCCTGCATGGGTGTCTTATCCCCAGGCCCAGGGAATGGGGAGGCCCAGAGCCGGGGAAGGCAGGGCCTGTCCCCAGCCAGGGCTACGACCCCACTCCCAGACCGGAAGCCAAATTAAACAGCTCCGCAAACCACAACAGCATCGCTCAACTATCCCTTCATTCACTTACTAGCCAAACATCTACTGGACACCTCCCCAAAGCTGAAACGGCCCCAGGCCCTGGGAACGTAAAGATGACGTGTCTTCCTGGTGGGCTGTCACATTATAATGGAGGAGAGACACGGTAAGCGAACACGTTATAATAAAAAGTTAGGTACTGAGAATTAAGCAAACACAGGAGACCGTAACCAGAGATGGGCCTGTTTCAGAAGGGCAGTTCGAGAAAGAGCTCTCTGAGATGGCGACTTTTGCACAGAGACTCAAAGGAAGAGAGGAAACAATGATGCAAAAATGGGGGTGAGGAGGGAGCATGCTAGGTAGTAAGGAAAGCAAGTGCAAAGGCCCTGAGGTCAGAGCAAGCCCAGTGTGTTTGAGGAAAGGCCTGAAGTCCACTGTGGCTCAAAATCGTAGAGAAAAGATGAAATCGGGGAGGTCAGCAGGGGTCAAGTCAAGTGCATTCTTCCTTGTGAGCTCTGCATTTTAGTTTCTGTGTGCCTCTGGAATGACAGCCAAACTTTTACATGACTAATCATGCTGAGAGCCGTCATAAGCTTGCTGGGCCTTCCAGGCGTTTGAGCCAAATGCAGTCTCCCCGGAAGCATTTTGGGAGGTGTTTTGAAGACAACCACTTACTACATCTCCCCCCTCCCCCTCCCTACTGGATATATCGCCCCTGCGGCTCCCTGGGGACAGGTTAGTACTTTTTTTTATTTAAAATTTTTTTTTTAATTTATTTTTGAGAGACAGAGACAGAGCGAGCAGGAGAGGGTCAGAGACAGAGGGAGACACAGAATCTGAGGCAGGCTCCAGGCTCTGAGCTGTCAGCACAGAGCCCGACGGGGGGGGGGGGGGGGGGAGCTCTAACCCACGAACGTCAGATCATGACCTGAGCTGAAGCCGAACGCTCAAGCGACTGAGCCCCCCAGGCACCCCCAGGTTAGTACTTATGACCTTGCTCCACACCCCTGGCAGTGCCCCCGCTGAGCTCACTCTTCCCTCCACGTGGCCCTCCGGCTCTGCCACCGCGTCCTTATCTGGTCCCACAGGACCCTGACGCTCCCTCTTATCAAACACGCCGGAGCGCAGGCTGCCCTGCTGCTCGGCAGCCTCGCCTCCCCTCTGCACCAGGAGCACAGCGAGCAGCCTCAGCCTCCACATGGGGGCCAAACAGCTTCCCTGCGTCCACCAACGTCAAGAGACATCCCACCACACCTCATGTGGTCCCAAAAAAGCCCCTCTCCTCGGGCCAGTGTTCCTCAACCTCCACACCAGGGACATAGAGGCTGTGTGCTTGGTGCTCGGTGGGGACTGTCCCGTGCACTGCAGGACGTTTAGCATCATCCCTGGCCTCCCTCCAATGGACGCCGGTAGCCTGTCTCCAGTCATGACAACTCCAAAGGTCCCCAGACGTGGCGAGGCCCATGTGTGGAAGCCCCTCCCCTCCATTGAAGAACCACCGTTAGGCAAATACGTGCTTCCCTGTGGGAGCAGGTGCGGCTTGGATTCAAAGTCCAAGGCAAAAGCTCTTAATCTTGACTCCACCTTGACCTCCCCTAAGTGGTGAAGGCTCAAAGTCTGCAAAACCAGAGTCCGGCTCTTTTCCAAGTACTGCACAGGTCCCCCGCCGTCTTCCGGAGGAACGTGCAGCGTTTAGACCCAGAGTCTTAGAACCGCAGTCAAAATGGCCCCGTTCTTGTTATCAAACCATTTCCTGAAAAATGGAGGGAGCGTATCTATGCACCCCACTAGTATTTGTTAGTACAGTGTCTGCACAGAGTACCTCTGGGAGGGTTCCCAGGAGGCTTGAAAGATCACTGTTTATTCCGAGGAAGGGATCGAGGTGACAGGACAAGCAAGGACAGGAGGCTTTTCACTTTTCACTTTCATAAGTTGCTGTTAGCACAGACCCTGGAGCCTGCTTCGGATTCTGTGTCTCCCTCTCTCTCTGTGCCCCTCCCCCGCTCATGCTCCTTCCAGCGGGCTCTCTTTCAAAAATAAACATTAAAAAAAATAAGTAAGTAAATGAAACTTTTTAAAAGTAAAATTATATAAACAATAAAAATAAGAAAATGATGACTCAGGACTTCCACTCAGGCTAGATGAGACAGACGGGCAGGCGTGGAATCCAGGTGAGCAGTGAAGAGGCGATTATTGCACTGAACAAAGTGGGACATGGCTTGGACCAGAATGTTCTTAGGACAAAGGTAGTGAGAAGTAGTCAGATTCTGGGTGCATTTTGGAGGATTTTCCGGGTTTTATATAGTGTGAGAGGTGAAAAGAGGAGTCGATGATGACTCTAAAGTTGGCCAGAACAACTGGACGGATGGAACTGCCATTTTGGGAATGCACAAGTGGAAAGAGAAGCAAATTTTCCAGGGAATGTGAGGAATCCACTTAGAGATTTTTTTTTTAAGTTTATTTATTGGGGCACCTGGGTGGCTCAGTAGGTTGAGTATCCGGCTTCAGCTCAGGTCATGATCTCACGGTTCGTTGGTTCGAACCCCACGTCGAGCTCTGTGCTGACAGCTCAGAGCCTGAAGCCTGCTTCAGATTCTGTGTCTCCCTCTCTCTCTGACCCTCCGCTGCTCGTGCTGTCTCTCTCTGTCTCTCAAAATAAATAAAAAACATTAAAAGTTTTTTAAGTTTATTTATTTCTTTTTTGTGAGAGAGATAGAGAGAGCATGAGTAGGGGAGGGGCAGGGAAAGAGGAAGAGAGAGGATCCCAAGCAGGCTCCTCACAGCCAGCCCAGAGCCCAACTCAGGACTCAAACTCACGAACCGTGAGATCATGACCTGAAATCAAGAGTCAGACTCTGTCATTTAAGCCTCCAACTTCAGCCCAGGTCATGATCTCATGGTTTGTGGGTTCGAGCCCTGCGTCGGGCTCTGTGCTGACAGCTCAGAGCCTGGAGCCTGTTTCCGATTCTGTGTCTCCCTCTCTCTCTGCCCCTGCCCACTCATGCTCTGTCTCTCTCTGTCTCAAAAATAAATAAAACATTAAAAAATAAAAAGAGTCTGATGCTTGATTTTGACTGAGCCACCCAGGTGCCCCTCACTTAGAGATGTTTTAACTTTAAGATGACTATTCCATCTCTAAGAAGAGATGTCCAGTAGGTCATCTGTGTTGCAAGTTCAGGAGGGAACCCACATTGACGATGTAAATTTAGGATTCATAAGCTCAAATGATGAGATTTAAAGTCAGGGGAGGAGAGGAGACACCACGTGGGTGTGTAGACAGAAAAGCAGTCCAAGGTGTGAATTCTGATATGAGCGTGAGGGGGAACCAGCAATGGGAGCCCCTGAAGTATGTTCCATACAGAAAAATTACCGTCCTAATGGAGCCTGGCGGAGAAGAATATCTTTTAGTATGTTGAAAAACAAATGGCATACAGCCCTGCAGATATTTAGTTTGACATCAATCCAGGCTTTGGTAAGAACTCCCAGTTAGACAAGCCACTAGCAGACAACGTAAGTGACCTACAGAAGAGCAATGCAGCCCAGGCCATGGAAATGGCTGATTACTAATATCATCCTTGTTGTTAATAGTTTTAAAAGAGGAAAGAGAAAAAGAGTGTCTGGACTTGGAGGGTGACCAGTGATCCTGGTAGCCCAAGGCAGTCCCCACGACACGGGATTTTGAGCGCTAACACCGGGAAGTCCCAGGCAGACTGGGACAAGTTGGCCAACTCAACTTGGCCTCGGTCTTTCATTCAACTCCAGTCTTCCCAGCTACTTACCTTGTGTTTTCTCACCTGTAAAAATAGGAGTAATACAGAATCGTTATGAAGATAAAACAAGAATATCATACATCCAAATAGTAGGTACTCAAGAAATAGTAGCTATTATTTATACTGGAAGAAAGATAGCACTAGATCATGGCAAGCAAAATCTCTGGGGTTCGCAATTATTTTCTAACATTTTTTAATGTTTATTTATTTTTCAGACAGAGATAGAGACAGAATGTGAGCAGGGGATGGGCAGAGAGAGAGGGAAACACAGAATCCAAAGCTGGCTCCAAGCTCTGAGCTGTCAGCACAAGGCCTGACGCAGGGTTCAAACTCACGAACTGTGAGATCATGACCTGAGCCAAAGTGAGACACTTAACCAGCTGAGCCACCCAGGCACCCCTGGGTTCACAATTATGATGCTGACTTACGAAGGAACGCTAGCGTATGTTTATTATATTGCAGTCTAGCACCATTAGCCATTAAGAGGTAGAGGGGTCATGACATGAAATAGAGAGAGGAAGCCCAACACAATATTTGCTTCTGTCATAAACAGGATTTACACCATCATAATAATATTAACACCGGTTATTGGCTTTCGACGTGTAGAACTGAACTATAGATAAACGACAGGGAAACCTAGTTTCAAAACAAAATATAAATGTTGTTAACCTAGATTTTGTCAAGTAGATCTATAGCTGTCAAAAGTGGGGGGATGGAAGTGGCGTAAAAAGGGGCAGAAGGCAGTAGAGCATCAAGGTTCACAGTGGGAAATTAAACACTCTCTCATTTGTGGACCAAGAGGTCGAGATTTAAATGTTTCACTTAAAGACACCCGATTAAAGTGGAGGAACGGAGACGGAGTTAGAGCCATGTTGGACGGTTGGGGAAGTGCTGAACGCATTTTGGAGGTGATGGAGGTGAACTAACCCTCTCCCACTAGGAGGTCAAGGCGTAAAGTGGATATGGTTAAAAAATGGTGTAAGGTTATTGTTGGGAAATAGAGAGATACCATCACAGGGGAAAGGATTCGTACCTGGGAATGGGATGCACTGAGGCAAGAGACAACCTCCTACATGAATCAGCGCTTTCATGATAATCCTTTCTCCATCTCTCTCTCTCCTTTCCCCCATTTGACTTTAATAAAGTACATTGATTTTATTTCTTAAAAAGAAAAAGAAAACAAAGACTGTAAAAAGAGCTGCCATTCAAACTAATTTTTTTAAGGCATTAAGTGCTTATATGCACTCAGCTTTCCAGAAAACCGAGCACTTTGGAGTGACTCACTCTTTGGATATGTTAAAAAACAAACAAACAAACAAACAAAAAAACCCCACAAACTTTACTCCACCCAGTCCCTTCTTCATTCTGAAGCTGAGCCACTGAAAATGAGATTCTCATACTTTGAGCGCACTTGAACTATGTAGATCAGACTGCCGTGTCAACCAATCACTGGGTACACCACTGTATTTTTTTTTAATAATAGTTTATTGTCAAATTGGTTTCCATATAACACCCAGTGCTTCTCCCCACAAGTGCCCCCCACCATGACCATCACCCCCTCCCTCCCTCCCCCTCCCCCTTCAGTCCATGGTTCGTTTTCCGTATTCAGTAGTCTCCCTTGATCTGTGTCCCTCACTCTCCCTCGCTCTCTTTCCCCCTTCCTCTCCCCATGGTCCCCTGCCAGGTTTCTCCTGTTAGACCTATGAATGCAAACATATGGTATCTATCCTTCTCTGCCTGACTTATTTCGCTTAGCATGACACCCTCAAGGTCCATCCACTTTGCTACAAATGGCCATATTTCATTCTTCCTCATTGCCATATAGTTCTCCATTGTATATATATATACCACATCTTCTTGATCCATTCATCAGGTGATGGACATTTAGGCTCTTTCCATGATTTGGCTATTGTAGAAAGTGCCGCTATGAACATTGGGGTACATGTGCTCCTATGCATCAGCACTTCTGTATCCCTTGGGTAAATCCCTAGCAGTGCTATTGCTGGGTCATAGGGGAGTTCTATCGATAGTTTTTGAGGAACCTCCACACTGTTTTCCAGAGCGGCTGCACCAGTTTACATTGCCACCAACAGTGTAGGAGGGTGCCCGTCTCTCCACACTCTCGCCAGCATCTTACACCACTGTATTAATCCGCTTGGGCTGCCGTAACAGAATGTCACAGCCCCGTGGCTTAAACAACAGAAATTTCTTTTCTCATGAGACTGAACCAAGTGTCGACTCGGCTGCAGAGCTATCTGGTGCTCAGGGTCCCCTCTCACGCTCATCCAGGTTGGGGCAGAATTCACTTCCTTTCCACTGTAGGACTGAGGTCCCTGTGACCTTGCTGGCTGCCAGCTGGGCGTCACTCTGGGCTCCTGCAGAGTCAGGGGTCAGCCATGTGACCACTCCATAAGCCGTCCACCATGGGCACGGCTGGTGGCTTCGGTCTAGGCTAACAGGAAAGCGCCTCTCTGATGTTTCACTTTCTAGAGGGCTCACCTGATTTGACCTAATCCACAGATTACACTCAAATGTTATCAATTACCCCAGTAATATCTACGACAGGAGCAGGATCTCATTCAGGGTCACACAGAACAGTTGTCCTGTGTCTTTAGCCTCTAGTTCCTCAGTGTTTTCTTGGCCATTTTAATGAGAACAGGCCAGTTACTTTGTAGCAAATCCCTGTTAATGGATTAGATGTTTGTGTCCTCCCTAAATTCGTGTGTCGAAACCCTTCGCCACCTTGTGATGGTTTGGAGATGGGGCTTTGGGAAGGTGATTAGGGTTAGATGAGGTCATGAATATGGGGACCTCATGATGGGGTTAGTACCCTTGTAAGAAGAGGGAGAAATCCCTCTCCCATTCTCTCCCTCTCTCCTCCTGTCAATCTCTATCTCTTTCTCTCTCTGTCTCTCTGTCATGTGAGGAAGAGTCTTCACCAGAACCTGACCGTGCTGGCGCTGTGATCTTGGCCTCCAGAACTGTGACATGAGTGTCTGTTGCTTCAGCGACCCAGTATCTGGTATTTTGATATGGCAGCCCAAGCTAAGATAGTCCTGCAGTTTGGATTTATCCGATATAGCCTCATAATTATATGCAAATTATATATTCTTGGCAGAAATACCCCCAAAAGTGATGCTGTGTTCTCCTACTGACAGCCTATCAGGACGAGCACAGGGTCTATTTATCCCAACATCGGTGATATTTTAACATTTATAAGATAGTGTCTGTCAGAATTCTCTATGGTAAAATTAACTGGGAAGTATTTGGCATTAATTAATAAACAATTAACATGCAGTCAGTGTGGAGACAACTTTGAAATTAGGCAAATATCCGGTCCCTCATCAAACATTCACCCACTGGATTTAGCAGCCATTAGTGAATCTGACCTGAGTCAATTATCACTGTAATGATTACAAAATGCGTCTGCCTCTGTCATTCCCTCTACACTTATTAATTAGTGTCATACTGTGCAGTAGAGTTTTCCCTTCTTATTAATTGATTGATTGAGTCGGTATGGGCTCACGGGTTTCTATGTTATTGAGTGGGTTATATTCGTTACTATTACTATTTGGTGCTCGAATTTTCCCGGATTCGACCAATGGAAGCTCCCTTAAGCTGATTCTTATGTCCTTATGACGTACGCCTTCTATTCTTTGAACAATTTTTACTTTCTGGCACAAATTTATCTTTGAGGCTCAAATTTTACTTGTTTTTTTCCATATCTGGAATCAGCCATTTATCCAAAGATCCCTGGTTCCTTTTAGTGGAAAACAGTATTTAGAAACCAAGATTGGGCAGGATGCGGGGGGGGCATCTGGGGGGCTCAGTTGGTTAAGTATCCAACTCTTGATTTCGGCTCAGGTCATGATCTCACAGTTTATGGGTTTGAGCCTGGAGCCTGTTTCAGATTCTGCCTCCCTCTTTCTCTGCTCCTCCCCTGCTCAAACTCTGTCTCTCTCTCCCTCTCAAAAATAAATAAACACTTGAAAAAAGAATTCAGATCTACAACCCTTTATCCACAAGTCTGAAACCCAAAAAACTCTGAAAAATACGTTTTTCTGTAGCTCATTCCTGTAACTCCGTGGTGGTGAAACTTGACCTAAATTGGTGTGGGTTATTTTTAATCTTTATTTATCCTTCCTAGTGTGAATAATCATGCATCTCACTGCAGAAATAAGAATGTGCTTGATTATGGGGTGTAATCCCAGACTCTGTGGGAGGAGGGGGGGTTGGTACTAAACTCTACAGTATATGCCCTCTTCACTTCCTAAATTTAGAAAAATTTTGTATTCTCAAAAGCATCTGGCTCCAAAGGGTTTGGACCTGCACTTTGCTAAAAGCAGCAAGCAGCTGCTACGTCACCCTAAAATTCTGTTCTTTCCAACTTCCACTCCCGTAATTATAGGCTCACGAGGAATCGGTATCTGCCTTCCTAGTTCTCCCGGGCAGCGTTTTACCAACTCTATTTCCCCAGGGATCTACGTCACTGCCTGATGCCCAACTACCAAGTCAATGCTATGTATTTTAGATCTTTATTATGGCAGCCCTTCACTGCTGGGTCTAATTCCCATAGACTTAGAATAGTCTAAACTGCTATAATAAATAGAACACCAAATGAAATGGCTCAAGCAAAGTAAACCTTTACTTCTTGTTCATGTGATGTTTTGCGGAAGCTATTCCAGGTTGGTGAGACGCTCTCTTGCGCATAGTCGTGCAGGGACCCAGGCTCACAGCAGCTCTGACCCCCAAGGTTACCCTGGCCTCCACCGGCTCACCGCCAGCTTGAGAGCAGCGGGAAAGGCAAGTGCAGGCAGTTGGAAGAGTCAGGTCTAGAGGTAGCACATCTCACTTCGGTTTACATTCCGTTAGGGAGAACTCCCCTAAAACATTCCATTAGGGATTCCATTAGGGATAGCCACACCTAACTACAAGAGAATGTGAGAAATGTAGTGTAGCCGGAGTGTCCTTAGGAGCCACCATTGATGAACAGCCAAACATTCCTGACCACACTCATTCTAGCCAGGAACGAGTCTGGCTAGATTATTCTTTGGGATTTCTAGGGGTATAAAATGTGGCATAAATGGAAGAGGGGGGATCAGTGGCCATCTGTTAAGGGCAGGGGTGATTTTAGGGGAAATCTGGAGGACAGAGAAATGAGAGCAGGTGTGGTGCATGAGGAGTGTGAACAGGACCGGAAGAGGAAGCCGCTAGATATGCTCCTTGCTGTTTCTCCTTTTCATCAACCTCTCAATGTTGAGAAACCAGTAGTAGGGACCTCTGACCTGTTCTGAACCTCATTCTATTCTCTCTACATGTGACTATAAATACCACACCTATGTCTTTGATTTCCAAAAGCTCTGACCTGAGACCTAGACTCTTCTAGCAACTCTTTATCTTCTGAATATCTAAGAGGCATTTCAAAATCAGATGCAGTTAGAGAGACTGGCTAATTGTTCCCCAAATCCTCTTCATCTAGTGCACCACGCTAAGCATTTCCTAGCCTCCCATGAAGCTAGATGAAGGCACAGAGCCTAGCAGATCACAGGATAGAAAGGGCTTGGATTCATGAATAAATGCATAAAACATTACGCTCTGAATACCCGCATTGAACTACTTTGGGAACAAGAAAAGAAAATCTATTGTGTTCAGCCACTCTTATTTTAAAGCTATTTGTGCAGCCTACCCAGGCTACAGATGTCCAAAACTGAACTTGACTCTCCCCAAATGCCTGCCCCCACCAATCTCCTCTATCTTGGTAATTCCTTGGTAATTGATGCCTTTCTCCATTCTACTGCTCCGAACAGAAGCCCTTGACTTCTCTCTTTTCCTTAGCCACACACTCAGTCCACAAGCAAGGGCTCTTGGTCCTCTCCGTGTTATTCCGATTTGATTAAAATAACAACCCCAAGCTCACAGTGATTTACTATAAATACTTATGGCTCACACACCTCTGCAGGCTCGCTGTGACTGAGCTGGGCTTCGCGAACTTTGGTTGAGTTCAGCCCAGTTTAGCTCCAGATTGCAACACAGGTGTGGGTCTGCAAGCCATGTGGCTCATTCTGAGACTCACAGGGAAGAGACAAGGGACTCATGAAACACGCTCTTTTTTCACGGTGGGAGGGGCAGAAGCACAAAAGAGATGAGAGCAATTTCCCATGCTCCATTGAAATTTCAGTCACGGTCTGTAATTATGCGTTTTTATTGACAGTTTCCCCTATTAAAATGTAAGTTCTATTAGTGCCTGGCCTCTGATAGGCACTTAAAGGTTTATTAAATTCATGTTAAATGAGAGCATCTGGGAAAGTAGTTTGAGTTTAGGCTGTGAAGGTTCTTGAAATGCCCTGTTTGACAGGCACCCTCTTGCACTGTCAGTGGGAATGCAAACTGGTGCAGCCGCTCTGGAAAAGTGTGGAGGTTCTGCAAAAAATTAACAATAGAACTCCCCTGTGACCCAGCAATAGCACTGCTACGGATTTACCCAAGGGACACAGGAGTGCTGATGAATAGGGGCACATGCACCCCAATGTTTATAGCAGCGCTTTCAACAACAGCCAAAGTGTGGAAAGAGCCTAAATGTCCATCAACTGGTGAATGGATAAAAAAGATGTGGTTTATATATACAATGGAATACTACCTAGCAATGAGGAAAAAATAAAATCTGGCCATTTGCAGCAACGTGGATGGAACCGGAACGTATTATGCTAAGTGAAATAAGTCAGGCAGAGAAAGACAGATACCATATGTTTTCACTCATATGTGGATCTTGAGAAACTTAACAGACATGGGGGAGCGGTAGGGGGAAAACAGTTTCAGAGAAGGAGGGAGGCAAACTCTAAGACTCTTTTTTTTTTTTCAATGTTTATCTATTTTTGAGAGAGAGAGAGAGCACAAGCAGGGGAGGGGCAGAGAGAAAGGGAGACACAGAATTGGAGCAGGCTCCAGGCTCCAAGCTGTCAGCACAGAGCCCAACGAGGGGCTCAAACCCATGAACCGTGAGATCATGACCTGAGCTGAAGTCACAGATAAAGGCTTCTTAAAAAGGTCAGGAACCCAGGGAGTTCGAGAGCTGGGCCACAGGAAGGAGTCATGCGTGCATCCTTCGGACACTCCTCTCCCTCCCTCTGTTCTGCTACAGTCCAGGCTCCTGTTTGTAATCTTTGGTTCCACTTTGTTTTCAGCAAAGTCTGGTTAAACCAGCTCCACCTCCTTCCCCTACCGAGCCTCACCTGTCATGAGATTTTTTTTAATGCTTATTTATTTTTGAGAGAGAGAGCAAGAGGAGGGGCAGAGAGAGAGAGAGGAAAACCGAGGATCCAAAGCCGGTTCTGCACGGACAGCAGAAAGCCTGGTGTGGGGCTTGAACCCATGAACCCTGAGATCAGGACCTGAGTTGGATCCTTTAACCCACTGAGCCACCCAGGAGCCCCTGTAATGAGATTTTTAAAAGAAGTGGGAAAGGAAGGGGCCTGAAGGAATGCTTCCGGTCCTTCAGCCCTTTCACCACCTCAGGCTGTGTCTGCTTAGAGAACCGTCAACAGCATCTTACTGAGTTTCAGCTGTGGTAGCAAAAATACCATCGGCTAGCTGGCTTACACAGAAAACTTATTCTTCTGAGTTCTGCAGGCTGAGAAGGTCAAGATCGAGATGCCAATAGACTGTCTGCTGAGAGCCTGCTTCCTGACTCATAGACTGGTCTTTCTGCGGGGTCCTCACATGCAGCAGAAGGGCCAAGGGAGCCCTCTGGGGTCTTCATAAAGAAGGTCCCCTTCGCCGGGACCCCACCCTCATGGACTAAGCACCTCCCAAAGGTCCCATTTTCAAACACTCACTTTAGGGACTAGGTTTCCATACAGGAATTGGGAAAACACGCTCGGTCTATACCAGCAAGGGGGGAAATTTTCCCTGACTAATGCACAGCTTTCCGACCTACTTCTTTTCAATGTTCAACCAAAATAAGCCCTTTACACCCAACATGGCAGAAACTTTTAAAACATAAGACCTTCTTGTGCCTAAGAAGTTGAAAGCATGAGACTGGAAATCGCTGAAACAGCAATAAAGAGTCTTAGGAGCCCGCAGAAGACTTCTAGCTCCAAGGTCATGACAACACAATAAAAATGTAAAACTACCCGGCCAGAGGCCTTCTGAGATTCCGATTCCAGCCTTTACGCGCCTTGGCTTGGAATCCTTCGGCTCCCAAGCACACGCTCCAAGGTGGGGGGAGACGCAGAGGTGGCTGCGGGGGGGTAGGATGCGGGGTATCCAGAGAAAGGGAGGGCAGGGCGCCTGGGTGGCTCAGTTGGCTAAGCGTCCGGCTTCGGCTCAGGTCAAGATCTCACGATTCGTGGGTGCGAGCCCCGTGTCGGGCTCTGTGCTGACAGCTAGCTCAGAGCCTGGCGCCTGCTTCAGATTCTGTGTCTCCCTCTCTCTCTGACCCTCCCTTGCTTGCACCGTCTCTCAAAAATAAATAGAAAACATTAAAAATATATATCAGAGAAAAGGGGGCGGGGCGCACTTAAAACGCGAGAACTGGAGGCCTGGGGGCCTCGCGGGGTTGGCTCTTGCTGCTGAGTTTGCAGCACTTAGGAGCAAGTTCTAGCCCTTCGGGCTCACCCCGCCTGCAGGCCTGTCGGGGCCTCCCCCAGGGCTGGACACGAGAGCCTAACTGGGGCTCGCGCACACTCCCGACGGTCCTCGGGTCCCCGACGCGGTGCTGTCTCGCCCCCAGCGGCGGACCTGCGAGACGGGCCCAGACGAGCGGCTGGCGGGGCCGCAGGCGACAGCCCTCATTCCGCCCTCCGCAAAGTTGACCACAGTAATACTTATTAGCGAGGGACACGTACAGGCCCCGACACCCCTAAATCCTCTCACTCGGCGAGTACAGCATCCGGAGGCACCGGGCGCCTCCCGTTCCCGTAACACCGCCATCCCACCCGGGGCCCCGGCGCGGGGAAGCTTCCACGCTCCTCGTACTCGCCGGGCAAGCCGCGCAGGCGCCTGGAAGCAAGCTACGGTGGCTCTGCTGGGGACAAATTATTAACGTCCTACGGCTCTGCAACCCCAATCCGAAAGGTGTAAACTGGCTGGGACTGTGTCGGAAGGCGGCCACGGAGGCATTCGCGGAAGGGGACTAGTAACGGACTGGGGAGTAGGTGGGGCAAACGTGTGGACAGACGTGAGGAGGTTGAAAATTCAGTCTCCGCGGCCAAGGACTGAATGGAGGCTTGGAGCCCACACTCTGAAGGTGCGCCCTGGGGGCGGGGCCTCGCGCTGCCTCCGGGCGGGGGCGGGGCCTGGTCCCGGCCCCGCCCCGCCCTGCCAGTGGCCAAGGGCGCGGCACCTCCAATTCGCTGCAAAGCTGCGGTCTGCACCAGGTCTGCACCAGCCGAGCGAAGGTGATCCTGGTGAGTACCGACACCCCCGCGCGGCGAGGAGCGCCGGCCCTCGGGACACTTCATCTCTGCGTTGGGCACTGCCCATACCTTTGCCATCCCGAGCCGACTGGGGACGCCCTCCATTTTCTCCTTCTGGTCTGTACACCTCTGTCGACCTTTCCATCCCCCTTGCCCTCCACCTGCCCCGCATCCTCCCCTTGTTGGAGTGGGTTTAGAGCGTCGAAATAGGGCCCACCTCGCTCTCTGTAAGTCAGGGAGATTCTCAAGGTCAGCCGTTCAGGTTCTTCCGGTCCTCTCCTCCTCTCCCAGGGCTGTGCAGACCCAGCACTCCTTGTTTCTGCTTCCCAGAGCCCACCTGACCTTGCCAGGCGCCCCTCTGGTGCAGAGGATGGGCGGGCAAGACCTGCAAGGGCAGTGGGCAGTGCAGGCCCGGTAGGTAACAAGTGCCCCGGGAGCCCTGCGCCTGCTGCGCTGGTGGTGTTAGGAACCCTCCGGGAGCGCCTCCCGGGGAATTGACTTTGTTTTCGTCCTGGCTCGTAGAAACGTTTGTGCTTTTGTATTGGAACCCTTAAGTGGGTCATTTCCTATCGCTGCCTGAGAGCTGGAGACTCCGCAGGGGAGGAGGGCTCTTCACGGACGGTTTCGCTTTGGATTTCAGAGACTTTTCCACTTATCTGTGTCACTGCAGGGAGCCCCAGGGCCACTGCGGTGGGGCAGCCACAGGGCGGTGAAAGGGGCTGGAGAATTCACTAGTGAGTCATTCCCCGAAGTTGTGGCTTCTGCTCATACTCTCCTTTCGGGCCGGGAGTTTACAAGCTACTTTGTAGCATAGGGAACAAGTGGGTGTGGGGACAGGAGATAAAGGAAAAGCTGAGACAAGAGAGTATGTAGGAAAGGAGTTGAGGCTTTAATCCCTCGACTGGAGAAAAGGAGTCCTAAAGGGAAGGAGGCTCACTGCTGTGCAGACCTATGGCCCTTTGTGGGAGCTGTGGACCCAGGCGTGGTCCTGTGGAAGTGCCGCAGATGTGAGATTTCCTCTGTGCGGGGGAGCTGCCGCCAGGGCTTCTCTTGGGAAATCTGTAGATCACTGGGAGCCTGCAGCTCCCCCCAAGGTTATCGGTGAGAGTTCCCAGGACTATTTTACTTTAATGAATTCAGTAATTAAGAGCATAGTCTCCTAGTCAGGGGGTTAAGATTGTTTATTCTCACAGCAGTTAAATTTAACTACGTTAACCAAAACTAACATCTGAAACCCAAAGAAATACTTTCACCCCTGGGAAGACGTTCTGTTTAGCTTCCAAAGTGACACAATGTTACAGAAATAGAACTTTGTCAAGCAATGTTTTTCCCCCTGAACTGATGTTACTATATATAAAACAGATCTACTAGAGAGATACTGTGGCCAACTATAGAAAATGCCCGCAGGTGGGCTGCTTTAGATTAAGGAGCAAAATTGGAGAATGGCAGTCTTCTTCCTACTTTAGATTTCCTCCTGCTGGCCTCGAGTCCTGAAGAGACTTAATCATGAAGGGAATTCCTAACCTGGAGAGCCACAAGGGGACCCAGCATCCATGAAGGAAGGGCTTTACCCCCATTATCCAGAGACCTGTTGAAAAGCCCCTGGAGGCTACTGAATACTGAAAACGAACCATGGACTGAAGGGGGATTGGGAGGGAGGGAGGGGGTGAGGGAGGGAGGGGGTGATGGTCATGGTGGGGGGCACTTGTGGGGAGAAGCACTGGGTGTTATATGGAAACCAATTTGACAATAAACTATTAAAAAAATAAACAACAACAACAACAACAAAAGCCCCTGGAACAGTCTGGAATGAACTGAATGACCAAGCTGTCAAAAATGCAATTAGTGCCTACCACGCAGGTAGCTGTATTTAAACATATTGTTCCCTATATTTGTACTTAAATATTGTGAATCAATATTCAGAATACCGTTGTGAACCACAGCCGACTACGAACTAGTTAGTATTTTTAAGCGATGTTTAAAAGAATCCCCGCACTGCTCCAGTTACTCAGCTGAATTCATTAATACTCCTTGTGAGTATACCGTCCTCCCGAAAGAGAAAGAGGTCAGCGATAAGGCTAGGAAACTACTGTGTAAAAGAGAATTCCTGTTCCCTCACTGTCTCTTGCAGTGTCTACCTACCTACGGGTATTTGCAAATACCTTTAAGGGATTTCTGTTTTTGAGATTTTAAGTCCCCGCTTATCCTCTGAGCTCTTCGCAGAGTTGAGCTGTTCGTTAACTGGAACACGAGATCTAATATGTTGGTGTCCTAGCTCACTCTTTTTTCAATAAGTGATATTTTACTTCTCCAGCCGAAGCAACGTGAATGATTTTGGCACAGCATCATCCTAAGTACCATCAGGTAGAAAACAGTTAGACCCCCCGTTCCAAGGCAGGACCCAGCAGCCCCGGTGGCTCCTTCATCCAGGATGTCTGGGACCCTAGCAGGGACCCAGCAGCTGTGGGGAATTAATGACAGTCTGCCCACATTTTTTGTGATGGAAAATCCAAGTGGTGTCACTGTGACTCATTCAAGATTTTTGTTTTCCTCTTGTGGAAGTCGTTTCACCCATGACCTCCATTCAGTTCCTCTGTTATGCCTGTTCAGGCACGGGGTGTGTAGAAATCGTGATATGAAATGTGCCCTTCTCTGGTGCTTTGCTCCTTTGCAGACCTGTGCACCTGAACGTGGAGGAAGTTTTTCCTTCCCGTGATCTCTCCTCCTGACATCGGGCAGTGCCCGCATTCATTAAAAGAAATTTAAAAATAAGTTCCTCTTTGGATCTTTTCCAGGTTTTTTTTTTTCCTTCCAATTAGAACGCTCTCGGGCTTTAATCAGACAAAGACTTGGAGTTAATTGTTAGCTCTCTATTCCTATTAATATATTTTATGCTCCAGAGAGAGTGTGGGGAGATAGAAAAATTCCAAAAGACATCAGGTGTGGTCACACTTGCTCTCTAGTCTCATTAAGAGGCAGTCTAGGCAAAGGTTGACGCCATAAACTCTGGAGCCAGACTATCTGGCCATGTGTGAGTCCAGGCTTCCTCTGTCATGGCTGTGTGACCTTGGGCAAGATTACTAAACCTCTCTGAGAATCAGCTTCCTCATCTGCAAAATAAAGTAATGATGTACCACAGGGATGCTGTGAGCAGTTAATATTGGTGAGCTACTCAGAACAGTGTTTGGCGTATAGTGAATAATATAGGCTAATAATAGATATTATTAATGATAACTGGTATATCCTATCACTCTGTCTGGTCTCTGTCACTAGATGTACCCTTCTAGCCTAGTCTGCTCTCTCTCTCTTCCTTACACAAGTAAACCCCCTTCCCGTGTCCTGTGTGCTTGCTGTTTTCTGTCCGTGTTCCCTCTCGTACATCGCTGTTTATGTTCTCAGAGCCTTTCTCTCCATCTGTCACCCTCCTGTTTCATGCTGTCTCTGTCCATTTCACTGTGTCTTCTAGAAGGTCAGGACCTTCGCTTTGAGTCTTAATTGCCATTGTAGCCCTGAACAGCTCATGTGTGTCCAGTGTGTAGTGGGGGAGAGTGCAGGGAAGGAATTCTTCCAAAGCAATACCGAAGAAGGTGGTAGGCGGGGCGCCCGGGTGGCTCAGTTGGCTAAGCGTCCGATTTCGGCTCAGGTCATGATCTCATGGTTTGTGGGTTCAAGCCCCATCTTGGGCTGTGTGCTGGCAGCTCGGAGCCTGGAGCCTGCTTCGGATTCTGTGTCTCCCTCTCTCTTTGCCCCTTCCCCACTCATGCTCTGTCTCTCTCTCTCTCTCTTTCTCAAAAACAAATGAATATTAAAAATATTTTTAAAAAGAAGGTGATAAGTGTGGGCTTAAGGCAAGCATTCCATTTAGGTAAAATGGTTTGTCCCACATTGACTTTATCAGATCAGCGCCACAATGAATTGCTAGAGATTTTTATGTTCTTCTCCATCCCGTGGCTTCTCCCCATTCTTTCCCCTGCCCTCCGAGGTTGGTGCCTTCAGACTGTGGGAAATGTCCCACAGCCTGTCACTCGGATGACACGTCCCAGGGGGGCTCTGCTCCAGATGGTCCAGCCTGACCCAGGGCTTCTGGGTGAGGTGCAGACACATCGAGAAGCCTCACCCCATAGAACCTTTTGCATCGAGAATCTGAGAAAGTCTGTTGCCACAGGAGCAGGGCTGCCTAGGAACTGTCCTGTCTTGTCACAACCTACTCTTCTTCGAGTCCTGAATTAACAGTTGTGTTTTTTTCTAGGGGAGACTCTGTGCCATTCAGGCATGTGTCTTTAGTGTCTTTCCGTACAGAAGTCAGACTCCAGAGAAGGCAGCGGGTAATTAGCTCACTTAGCCTGATCGGGGTTTATTTGCTCCCGGCTGGCACAGTTAGGCATTAATTATTTTCAGTACTGACAGTTCGCCCAAGTGTTGAAATTAAAACAACATGAGAAACTTGAGTATTTTATATGGCCAAGCACTGGCTGTTTAACTATAAAGCCGCATACGTTTGGATCACGACTCACTGATCTCTTAAAGGCACAGATCTTGTCAGATCTTGTACCCTGCTCACTAATAGCTAGCTTCCAGTTTCCAGATGTTCTGCCAGGAACATGGATGAGGAATGGAAGAAGGTGAGGTACCCGGGGAGGTGCCGCACTGACCTGCCTCTGCTGTGCCCCTCACTGCGTTAGTGACCAAGCGCTGGATGCGTCACAGTTATGCCCATTCAGCTAACTCCATGTTTAGCCCTTGAAGAAGTATCTACCAAATGTGCAATGCAGTTGTGGGCAGTATTTTTCCTCACCTGGGTTATTATTCCTTCTCTTAAATGTCCATGCACTTCAAAAAAAAAATCTAGCTGGGGCACCTGGGTGGCTCAGTTGGTTATGCGTCCAACTTTGGCTCGGATCATGATCTCACGGTTCGTGGGTTGGAGCCCCACATCGGGCTCTGTGCTGACAGCTGGGAGCCTGGAGCCTGCTTCCGGTTCTGTGTCTCCCTCTCTCTCTCTTCCGCTCTGTCTCTGTCTCTCAAAAATAAATAAACATTTTAAAAAATATTAAAAAGAATCCAGCTGTCATGTGACACCTGACACAGATCTTACCATCTGTTTAATGTAGAAGTGGCCGGAACTGGCACTTGGAAAACATAGGATGGACAAATGGAAATCCTGTGACTCTTGTCTCTCCCATCATGGAAGCAGGGAATGCCTTTCGTGCTATTTCCCTCTAGGGTTCTCAAATCTCTCCGCTGAGCTTTCTGTGGGTTCAGCAGGATCGGCTGCCCTGCCTGAGATGATTTTGAGGACCGTTCATTTGCAGAACCATCTAGAGGCAGAAGGAGGCCAGGCAGCTACCCTGGGGTGCTTTGAGCAGGCTAAGCAGACAGCCTCAGAGATTTCTCAGCCACCTTCCAGCGTTGGGAACTCACAGAAGTCCATTAGGGACAATCAGACCAGCTCTTAAAGTTACCATCCTTGGGGTTAGTTTCATGAAATGGTGGCTTTTGCCACATAAAATCAGGGGCCATATATAAGGACAAGTGGATTCATAGCACAGGGAGCCAAATGAGAATTTTAATGAAACGCTAGGGGATGGCTCCAAGTCAGCCTGGGAGTGCTTTAGCTTTGTCCCATTCCTGGGTGGCACATCGCTGAGAAATTACAGTACAATTTCAGGAGAACAGTCTTGTGAATGGAGGGACGGGTCCCCATTGTCCAGGCTGGCTTTTATCTGCTTGTTTGAGGGCAAAGAGAAAGCTGAAAGGTAAAATCCATTCTCCCTTAAAAAATCCAGTCCGGGCACCTGGGGGGCTCAGTTGGTTAAACATCTGGCTCTTGATTTCAGCTCAGGTAATGATCTCATGGTTCTTGAGATCGAGCCCCGCATTGGGCTCTGTGCTGATAGCATGCAGCCTGCTTGGGAGTCTCACTCTGCCCTGCTTTCTCTCTCTATGTCTCTCTGTCTCACTCATAAATAAACATTAAATTTTTTTAATCCAATTAATTTCATTTAGTAAAAGATAAGCTAAGGAGCACCGAGGTGGCTCAGTCGGTTGAATGTCAGGGTCTTGATTTCAGCTCAGGTCATGATCCCAGGTTGTGGGATCGAGCCCTGTGTCAGGCTCCATACCCAGCATGGAGCCTGCGTGAGATTCATTCATTCATTCTCTCTCTCTCTCTCTCTCTCTCTCTCTCTCTCTCTCTCTCTCTCTCTCTCTCTCTCTCTCTCTCCCTCCTTTTCCCTCTCTTTATGCCCCTCTCCCCCACTCGTACTCTCTCTCTAAAATAAAAAAATTCAAACAAAGATAAGTTAATGTCACATCATGGCTTGGAACCAATCATTTGAGGCAAGTTCCCAAATCTATAAAGCCTGCCTCTTGCTCCATTTGTGCAATGGTCGGTTTCGATTGCGCCCTGGGAAATTTCTACCGGCAGCCAAGAGGGACTTGAGTAAATGGTGAAAGAGAGCTCTGCCCCAGGCGTACTCTGATGAACGTTGTTCAGGAAATGTTCTGGGCAATCCTTGTAACTGGAGGAGCCCTGTCCCCATGAGATAAGCCAGGAGGTGTGGCAGTGGCCCGAATTGGAAGAAAGGCTCAGCACCGCGTAAGCACAGTGGTGGTTGTTTCCAGAGACTCTGTCCTCCAGGGGCCACCTCAGGCAGATGTCCTCATGAAAATCTGTGCTGCAAACTCAGGCACTGGACGGGAACACGTCTTCTCCTTTGAGCCCAAGCCTGATCCTTCCCCAGGGAGCCTTTGGAGTGGTGCCTTGTGGCTTCCTTCAGGTCCGCTGGGCGTCCACCCACTGGCCCCACTGAGCATTGTTGCCCCGGCGCTGCTCCGTCCCCCCCAGATCCCGCGGCCCCACCGGTTAGCAGGGCACTGGGCTCCCTCATTCTCCAATCTCCCCCTGGGCTTTGCTGCTGCCTCCTGGCCCCTACCCACCTGCTTCAAAATACCGTTCCTAGTTTCCTTTCCTCACCTTGCTGTGTCTTCAAAAAATCACGTTCAGCTATTAAATACTCTGATAGATTAAAAAAGTTGTTTTTAAAACTATAATCTAGGGGCACCTGGGTGGCTCGGTCGGTTAAGCATCTGACTTCGGCTCAGGTCATGGTCTTGCAGCTCATGGGTTCAAGCCCAATGTCGGGCTCTGTGCTGACAGCTCAGAGCCTGGACCTGCCTCGGATTGTGTGTTTCCATCTGTGCTCCTCCCCTGCTCGCTCTCCCTCCCTCTCAAAAATAAGTAAACATTTAAAAAATTTAATATTTTTAACATAATAAAAAAGGGCATTTATGGAAAACTCACAGCTAACATCATATTTAATGATGAAGGACTGGAATGCATCCCCCTCTAAGATGGGGATCAAGATAACGATGCCACTGGGCCCCTGGGTGGCTCAGTGGGTTAAGTGTCCAACTTCGGCTCAGGTCATGATTTCGCGGTCTGTGACTTTGAGCCCCGCATCGGGCTCTGTGCTGACAGCTCAGAGGCTGGAGCCTGCTTCGGATTATGTCTCTGTCTCTGTCTGTCTGTCTCTCTCTCTCCCTCTCTGCCCCTGCTCATGCTCATGCTCTGTATCTCAAAAGTAAATAAATGTTAAAAAAAATTAAAAACAAAAAAGATAAAGATGTCACTCCTATTCAACACTGCATTGGTTCCGGGGTGCCTGGGTGGCCCAGTCGGTTAAGCGTCCGACTCTGGATTTTGGCTCAGGTCATGATCGCACAGTTCATGAGTTCGAGCCCCACAATGGCAATGTGGAGCCCGCTTGGGATTCTCTCTCCTCTCTGCCCCTCCACAGCTCGCTCGCTCTCTCTTAAAGTAAATAAACTTGAACAACAACAACAACACTGCATTAGTTCTAATTAGGGCGACCCAGCAAGCAGAAGAACGGAAAAGGCTTTCACAGCGGAAAGGAAGTAGTAAGCCTGTCCTCGCAGCTGACCTGCTCCTGGACGTTGAGTGTGACGAAGCTCACGGACGCCGCTCTCTTTTCTCCTGGGCCCCTGGGCCCTGCCCCCTGCCCGCTCTGCTCCTGCACTCCGAGCCCAGGTGCAGCTCCGGGCAGGAGTTGTGCAGAGCTGTTTATCCTCGTCGCTCCCTGTGCCAGGGAAAAAATAACGAAACTCCCTGGTAAGGAGCAAACCCAGCAGAGTGGTGTGGTAGCAAGGAGCCAGACCTCCGTGTCGCCTGCCTGCGTTCAGACCTCAGCTCCGTACCCACTGCCTATGGGACCTTAGACGAGTTGGTGAACTCCTCGCTGCCTCAGTCTCCTCATCTGTAAAATGGGCATGAGAACAGTAACTACCACATAGGAGCATCACGGGGATTGTTAATTTGCTTGACTCTATTGTGGGCCTGACAGAGGAGAAGCAGTAGGTCTTCAAGCAAAGGTTCGGGATGTAGTGATGCTGTTATTTCCCATTTTGCTGTTTCGGCCATACAGAGTGAAAATTCCCTGAAGAGTTAGGTGGAGGTCCCACTGGACCCTTAAATAGACCTTTCATTTGAAGTCATGTTGCTGATGGTGTAGGACTTGACCCATCGTGTCGGAAACCATCATGTCAAGAGGTCGTCCTGGACCGTAATGACCACTACTCTTGAAAGATGAAGAGTTTTCAACTCTGACTCGTTTGGTGGGAAATCTGGTCTGGCAAGTGATCGTGACCACGAAAGAGAGATCTGGGAATGTGCGAGCTGTCTCAGGCTAGGCTCACGAGATAAAGTCTCAGAAGACAGTGAGCTGTCCTACCTCCCTGTGTTCGTTTGGTGGGAGCCCTCTGGTCAAGCTGAAAGAGGAAAGCCATCTTCTGACAGGCACGCCCTTCGTGTGTGATTGTGAACTCCCCTGGTCTCATTAGCCCATGGGGTTTTGGAAGATGCTGTAGAGAAAGGGGCTTCTCAGAAGCCCCCAAGGATGCTGATAGGGTGTGGACCGCCAAGACAAAGCTCTAGCAGTGGTTTTAGAATTGGGTCAAATTTGGGGCGCCTGGGTGGCTCAGTCAGTTGAGTGTTCGGCTTCGGCTCAGGCCATGATCTCATGGTTCATGGGTTCAAGCCCTGCATCGGGCTCTGTGCTGACAGCTAGCTAAGAGCCTGGAGCCTGCTTCAGATTCTGTATCTCCCTCTCTCTGACCCTCCCCTGCTCATCCTGTCTCTCTCTCTCTGTCTTTCTCAAAAATAAATAAAACATTAAAAAAAAAAAGAATTGGGTCAAATCAACACCTCCTGAAAACCGTATCTTTGCCTGGGCCAGTTGTTCATTAGATGTGGCCCCTGACCAGCATGGTTACCTAGGAACTCGTGGGAACACCTAGGAACAGGGCAGGTTCCCAGGCCCTGTTAAGCCCCCCAGGATCTGAGACTCCAGGGGGTAGAGTGTGTTTTAACAAACAGTTCAGGTGACTGTGATGCTGCTAAAGTTTGAGAACCAATGGCCTAGAACATAAGACAGCACTGTATTGAGTTTCTGTCTTCATGGAAGGAACTATAGAAAATGTCAGGGGCGCCTGGGTGGCTCAGTCGACTAAGCGTCCGAGTTCAGCTCAGGTCATGATCTCACGGTTCGTGAGTTTGAGCCCAACGTCGGGCTCCGTGCAAACAGCTCAGAGCCTGGAGCCTGCTTTGGATTCTGTGCCTACTCTCTCTCTCTGCCCCTTCTTCACATGTGCTCTGTCTCTCTCTCTCTCAAAAATGAATAAACATTTAAAAAAAATTTTTTTAAATGGCAGCAGGAGATAGATTCCGTGTCCTCAAGAAGCATATTTGGGAATGTGTACCATTTTCATTGATCAGTATGCAAAGAAATGCTGTAATAGCTCACTGATGAGCATGGAACAAATGTGCAACATTGAAAGGCAAGCCTGCAGCCCATGCGGGTGGGTCAGGAGTGCAGGCGTCATGGAGGAAAGGGGAGGACCTGCACTGGACCACGACCGCAGGGACAAATTTAGGAGCAGGCGGCCGGAGACACACTGCCTCACCGCCCACCTGTTTCTTCACCATCGACACATGGGCTTCCGCCTCCTGCCGTCCCCCTGAAACCTGGCGGTCGGGGTGCCAGAGGGGCTCAGTCAGCTGGGTGTCTGACTCCTGATTTCGGCTCAGGTCATGATGTCACGGTTCATGAGATCGAGCCCCCATGTCGGGCTCTGCGCTGACGGCGAGGGAATTCTCCGCTGGGATTCCCTCTCTTCCTCTCTCTGCCCCTTCCCTACTCATGCTCTCTTTCAGTCTCAAAATAAATAGATAAACTTAAAAAAAAAAAAAAACTTGGCTGTCAAAGGGTCCCCCTCACCAAAGCCAAGAGCATTTGGGAGGTGACACTTCCTCTGTTAACACTAAGTGTCTCCTCACACCTCCCCTCCTCTCAGCTTGGTCCCTGGAGGGAGAAGCAGCAGGTGATGGTTGTTAAGGACTCCAGATCTGTCCTCTCTAACCCTGTCTCCTACATTTCCCACAAGCTCCTGGGGCCCGGCCACACCTCCGGCTTTCTGTCCCCGTGAACATGCCAGGCTTTTCTCACGTAGGCCTTTGTACCTGCTTTTTCCTTCCTTTTTCTAATACATTTATTTTCTTTTAAAATCTTTCTTTTATTTTTGAGAGAGTGTGCGCACAGTGGGGAGGGGCAGAGAGAGGGGGACTGAGGATCCAAAACAGGCTCTGCGCTGACAGCAGGGAGCCTGATGTGAGGCTCCAACTCATGCACCTTGAGATCGTGACCTGAGCCAAAGTTGGCCACTTAACGGACTGAGCCATGTGCAGTGTTGCCACAGCCAGGGGGTCTTCCTGGTCTCAACCGAGATGGAATCGACATACGAGGTTGTGTGAGTTTAAGTGTATCAAGTATTTATTGATCCCTTGGCATGTTTGTGGTCAGTCTTCTGTCCTCATTAGAATGTCAGTTCCTTTTATTTTATGGGGTTTTTGTTTTTGTTTTTGTTTTTATTTTTGAGAGATACAGAGAGAGACAGTGTGAACAGGAGAGGGTCAGAGAGAGAAGGAGACACAGAATCCGAAGCAGGCTCCAGGCTCCGAGCTGTCAGCACAGAGCCCGACACGGGGCTCGAACCCAAGAACCGTGAGCCGAAGCCGGACGCTTAACCGACTGAGCCACCCAGGTGCCCCTCAAATGTCAGAACCTTAAAGGACAGGGGGACCCCATCTTGTCCACTGCTGTGTCCCCCCACACCTCTGCGGTGCCCGCACACAGTACGCGCTTTCCACGTTGTGATTAAGTGAACTAAGTGTTCTTAGACACGTTATGCTGTCCACACTGGGAATCTGTGTAGACCAGCCTTTTGCCAAATCGAATCTATTTCAAACTCAGAACTAATGTCTAAGTCAGAGCACCTTACTGCTTTGTAGAAAAATCAGCATCTCCTTATTTCGGAAGTAGTACTGAAATGTGGGCAGACACGCACACTTACCGGTATTTACAATATGCCTTCGTATTTGCACCCACGTATATTAAGTGCTCATACCAGATGCTTATGTAGTTCATTTCATTTAATTCCGCAAACCATCCTGTGAAGTAGGTAGTTGGCATTCTGTTCTGCAGAGAAATGAGGTCTCATTCCCAAGCTCGCGGAGGCCGTGTCTGAGCACACGTCCGTCTGACTCCAGAATTCCCCCAGAATTCCAGTCTCTACTCCTGTGCGTCTTCCCACAGGAACCGACAAACCATAAAACAGTCTGTTAGGAGTAAAAACAGTTCCAAAAGGATCTCTGCTTTTACATAAGTGACAAGAAATTGCATCAAAGTAAAATCTTGTTTCTTTTAGCCTTCAAGTTAATATTCCTTCAACAACTCTTTTGACGTCTCTCCAGACTGTCCAGAAACAGTTAACTGAAAGCTTACCTCCCTGAGTTACTCATAAGGTAGGGAAGAACGGAAATGCTTCGGTCCTATTTCTGCCTTTGCCCAACACATTCACTTTCATTTTGAAGGGTATTTTTGTACCCAGTTTCCTTTTTTATTTTTTTCAGTGTTTATTTTTGAGAGAGAGAGAGACAGAAAGCATGAGCAGGGGAGGGGCATGAGCAGAGGAGGGGCAGAGAGAGAGGGAGACACAGAATCCAAAGCAGGCTCCAGGCTCTGAGCTGTCAACACAGAGTCCGATGCGGGGCTCGAACTCACGAACCTGTGAGATCATGACCTGAGCCAGAGTCGGACTGAGACACCCAGGTGCTCACTGCTGGGTACCCAGTTTCTGATCACTGCTAGGAAGAGGGAAGTCTGGAATTGGGTACGTGTTCTATTTGCCTTTTCCCCTGGTAGAACATGAGTCTCACGAAGGCAGGGACCAAAGTCTGGCTTGTTCATCTGGCCATTGCCAGAACCAGGACCACTGAGCGGTAAACTCGAATTAAGTAAGTGAACGCACACTCACTCCCACACAGGGATGAGCCTCTCCCGCTGCGGTGAAGGTTTCCATGACTACTGATGTCCACGGTTCCAGGCTTGCTGATTTCCACAGTCAGCATCGCAAACCTGCTTCCTCCTGAAGACTTCCTGCTTTTCAGATATTTTAACACAGCTAAGAGCTCAGAAAAAGAAGTGACCGTATATCACTCTAAGTTTTGTTTGCTGTTTTAAAATAGCAGTTCTAAATTATAAGCTCTTAAATGTATATTGTCCCTTATTTAAACATCCCCTTTCACAACCGGATCAGGACAAAGACAGTTAACAGTAACGTACGTGATAAAACCTGATGTGGAACATTTGTTGAGTGCTCACCACGCGTCAGGCATCATGCTGAGCATTAGCATTTTTTTTTTTAACCATCATTAATGCAAGTCTTTATTTGGCGGTATATACAATTTAAGCTATTAAAATTTGTACAATCTTTACAAATTAAATAATCATCTGAAACTGTCTCCAGCAACTCTTGTAACACAAAACCGAGGGGACAAAAGACAAGGGTGGGCAGGCCTCAGCTCCTGTGGTCCCTGCCTGGCCCAGTGCCTTTTCTAAACTGGAAAGACCAGAAGTCTGACACCCCTGCTCCTCTTTCCTAGGGTCAAGCATTCAGGTCCAAAGACAAAATGTAAGCCAAAAGACAACAGTGAGGAAGTAATTCCAATTCTTCTAAACTCAAGAAAAGGTCTACAAGTTGAGAAGCGGCCTTCCGCAGACTCTGGGGCTTGCGGTGTCAGGGGCGCACACGAACCCCTTGCCTGGACGCTTCCCCGTTTCCTCCTGGAGACACCCATAGGGGTGGGGGGGCACCACTGCTGTCTCCTTTTAATGAAAGAGGCCCAGGCTGCTGCAACGCATGGAGGGATGTTCCCAAGGACACACACTAGGAAGGTGAGAACCAGGTCCTGAGTTCAGTTTCCCTGCACAATGGCAGCCCTGTCCCGTGCACGACCCAGAGCGGGTAAGTGACGGGGTTCAGGCTAGGAGCCACCTAAAGACTATATGACGGGATTCCTAACATATGGCCTGTTCCTCGGGTTTCTCAATTCCTAATTATTGTCAGGCCACTCTCTGTATAATTTTTTGGTATGCACCTGCTTATTTTGGAAAAAGCACGAAGGAAAATCTGTAATTGACACATCTAGAAACAATCACGCTTATGATTTTGATATGTTTTTCTGTTATTGAGAAAACTAAGATTATATAGTGCATACACTTTTTTTTAATTACTTTTTGTTTTAAGTTCGCTCTTTTATTTTGACAGAGAGAGTGAGTCCCAGGAAGGCTCTGCACTGGGTTGCAGGGATCAAACTGACAAACTCTGAGATGATGACCTGAGCCAAAGTCAGACGCTTAACTGACTGAGCCACCCAGGTGCCCCTATATACACCTTCTGGGTTTTCCTCTTTTAATGTAACATGCTGTACGTTCAGCCTGTTTCAACATCTTTAATTGTATGTGCACCATTTTTAATGGTTCTATAATATTCTATATTACAGGTACATTAACTAGTCCTCTATGCTTGGCTATTTCTGTCACTGCTATTATAAATAGTGTCCAAGTGAATGCCTTTGCACCAAATCTGTCTGGGTTTCTGATTGTCACCTCCAGCTAGATTCCCAGGGGAATTAATAAATCAAAAGGTATGAAGGATGTCAAGAACATAATGCGTTGTTAGGCTGTTCTCCAGACGGCTTTTATTTTTTATTTTAATTTTTTTTAATGTTTTATTAATTTTTGAGAAAGAGAGACAGAGAGGGAGACACAGAATCTGAAGCAGGCTCCAGGCTCTGAGCTGTCAGCACAGAGCCCGATGCGGAGCTCGAACCCACAAACCGTGAGATCATGATCTGAGACAAAGTCGGACGCTTACCCCACTGAGCCACCCAGGTGCCAGTCTTTTAGACTTCCCCCTCCACCATGTAAGAGTGCAAACTAGGTACTTTTAAATGTGTACCTAAATAAATTTCTATTCATACTAACATATTCGGCTGGAGGGGACGATCGACAAATGCCATGACACAGCTAAGTGGTTGCAAAGGAACCTATGCCTGTGTTGATGGTTGGGCTCCGAGGGCTGTTGGACCCCGTGCCGCGTGTCTGGGGCCGCGTCAAAACACCCAGGTCTAGAGCAGAGCTCCCACCCGCCGAGACAACCTTTTCTTCTTGCGTCAATAAAAGGGTTGCTGGTAACACAGAGCAGGTGTGTAATCGCCAGAATGTGGTGTGCAGCCGAATGTTCTTGCATGTTCACAGAGAGGTTGTGAAGTCCTGGGGGCTATCTGCGGGCTCCAGGCCGGGACAGCCTTGGGCGTGGCTGCTGCAGCCTGGGGTGTGGCCACGGTGAACCACGCTGCCTCCACTTAACCGGTGCGCACACCTGCACCCGAACCCACAGAGGCCAGTCTTTAAGGAGTGGGCACATCCGCCTCTTTGCCCTGGATTCCTCCAAATAGAAGGATTCGGCAAAAGATAGAGGGTTATTTTTTTTTGAACCCTGAGTGAATTAAGCTGACTCTCTCCTTAAAGGACAAGCCTTACCCGTTTTCCAGTCCCTCCTGGATTTATGTTTTCAAACAGCAATGGTGACAGAGCTTTTTTCAGTGTTCTGACCTCCTCTTTCTCTGCTTCAAAGGTTTCAGTAGATACTTGTGAGGGGAACAAAAGGAAACTTGAATGGCTTAGGCGCCCAGGTGACGAGCATTATGTGTCAGGGACGTCATTCCTGAGAGCCACCTGCAGTTGCGGCTTCGTGCGTTCCGCAGGTGGTAGTAGGCACCATCTGTGCTTGGTGTGGAGCCCCAGACAAATGCAGGCCCCCGCAGGGCAGCTCAGCAGCTGCTGGGACTGGCCGAGGTCTCTGGTTCAGCCCTGATCCCACCAGTGGGAAGCGCTAGCTGCTAGGCTGCAGGAGGTGGTGGGTGAGGGGGGATCAGGGCAGGGGCTTCCTGGGCTTTGTTCTTGGACCTTTGCAGGTGTGTCCAGGGCTCCTGCAGGGAGAGGCTCAGGGAGGGGAGTGGAGGCCCTTTGCTCCCGTCTGACACACTCACTGTCTCACAGACTCACTCTAGCACCGGAGTCTGGGTCCCCCTTTACAGTACGTTCTCTGCCCTTCCAAGGTACTTCCCGTTCCTGGCTCTGCTTGGCCCCCACCCAAATTCCTTTTCCCTAATACCACAATCAGTGTAGCAAGGTAACTTTCACTAGAGTTTGAAAGCCTGGTAGATTTCAGCTCCCAGATTGCGTGTATACTTTGGAAGCGGAGCTCAGTAGTAAATATTAATTTCTAATGGTAAAGTTTTGAGCAGTCGCCTGAGTGTTCATTGCTTGCAACAGAAACATCCGCTCAAGAGGTGCTTGTCTGTCCTGCCACGCAGCTGCTCCTAGCCCAAGCCCTTACAAACCAGAACGTCCAAGGTCAGTGACTAAGTCACGGAATTCTCATGTTTTGCTGTGCCTGGGCATTGGGGGAAGAATTCTGAAACCTACTCTGGTCTTCGTTCTGTATTTGTCCGCCCAAACCTTTCCTTTTCTGCAAAGCGGAGCTAATGGGATTTTTGTGAAGCGGAATAGTGCTGCAGAGAGACCCAGGGCGACCCCCAGCGGCCAGGGAGCCTGGCGTCCTGTCCACAGGCGAGGGTCTGGAGGCGGTTTCTCAGTCTAGGCCTCTCGACTTGCAAGCTGTGACCTAAGACAAGAACGCTTGCTTCATTGTCCTGAAACAGGTGGCTTCTGACACAGTGAGTGACAGCTTCATTTTCAGTGACCTGTTGGGTGCCCAAACGTGTTGAACTCAAAGGACGTCAGATAGGTCGGGAGGCTCGGTCATTTTTATTTTCATAGAGGTGTTCGGAATTCACTGTATATTTTTATTCTAACAACTACTGCAGAAGCTTCCTCCTCGAGCTGATTCTCTGAATTTCGGAAGCAACTAATGCTAGAAGGGACTGGGAGCAGGGAGGGTTGGAGGGCAGCCAGAGACTGCTTGCTGCGGCCGTACCTGATGGTGGGGACCTGGTGGCCAGGAGGCCATTCCTGTGCTCAGTCATGGAGATGGCTTTTTGTGGTGTGTCCCCCCCAGGCGAGGTAGGTGGATGCCACTCGGGTGCAGCTCCGTGGAGGATGTCGGGAGGGGGGTGGAGGGTCACTGGTAAGAACTGTGGATCGTGGCAGGTGGTGGGGGCAGATTTGGGGGGACTTCAGCCCCAAATGTCATTTTTCAGACCTAAACAAAATGTACTTTTTTTTAATGTTTATTTTTGAGAGACAGAGACAGAGAGCATGCAAGCAGGGGAAGGGGCAAAGAGAGAGGGAGACACAGAATCGGAAGGAGGCTCTAGGCTCTGAGCTGTCAGCACAGAGCCCGATGCGGGGCTCGAATTTATGAATCGCGAGATTATGACCTGAGCTAAAGTCGGACTCTTAACCAACAGAGCCACTCAGGTGCCCCCAAATCCCACACTGAGAAAGGTGCTATGACACCTCTCAGTTTGCAAGTGGGATTAAAAGGGGACATTGGAACCAGATTGGAATGTAAATTGGAATCCCAGCTCTGATGCTTTCTATTTTAGACCTTCAGCACATGGCTTAACTCCGGGTACTCTTTGGACATAGAGATAACTCACCCTATTGTTAGGGTGACTGGAAACACCTTGGCACAGTAGCCCCTCCCAGGCTTTTAGGAGAGACTGCAGTGAGCCAGTCATCAAGGATGGACATTTAAACTGAATGCAGGGGTATAACTACATCTGGTAAATACAGTGTTTATCAGAAAACATGTGATATGACTGTATACTTTTTAAATTTTTTAACTTATTTTGGGGGTAGAGGGACAGAGAGAGAGAATGAGAATCCCAAGCAGGCTCCGTGCTGTCAATGCAGAGTCTGACGCAGGGCTCAATCTCAAGAACCATAAGATCATGACCTGAGCCAAAATCAAGAGTCGGACGCTTAACCGACTGAGCCGCCCAGGCTCCCCAGACTTGAATAACTTGTAAGTTCCGTTGAGTGATACACAGTAAGCTCTCCGTCTACCTCTTAGAAGCATCATGTTTACTCCCACCTTTCTGATCTAGGTGTACTTGTGCAGGTGATGAAGCACACGGCTCAAGGCCTCCTTCCGCGGGTGCCTGCCGTGCTGGGTGGTCTCCTAACGTCTTCTTCCTTCCACAGAGCCAGCATGGCCGTCCTCTCCAAGGAGTATGGTTTTGTGGTTCTGACCGGTGCCGCCAGCTTTATCATGGTAGCCCATCTAGCCATCAACGTTGCCAAGGCCCGAAAGAAGTACAAAGTGGAGGTGAGAGGGAACGGAGACTTGTCTGAGGCTAGAACTTATTTTCAGTTGTGGAGGAAGAGGGGAGGTGCCCGCGGTGAGCACGGCAGTGGAACTGCACCTGTCGGCGGTGCTGCCCCTTTCTGGCGGGAGGAAGGCAGGAAATACGGGGTCCGGCTGGGGAACGGGTTCCATCTTGTTTGTACTGTGTCTTTTCCGTTGAAAGGCCATGGGTGCTGGGACAAGAACAGGATGCTTTTGGCTGGAGCCGTGTGCCAGGAAGAGGGTTATTTTCTAAAGAGAGTTAAACAAGGGGGACCTCATCAAAACAAAAGGTTCTGTGCGGCAAAGGAAGCTGCCAGCAAAGTGAAAAGGCAGCCTACTAAATGAGAGGAAATATTTGCACATCATATATCCAATAAGGGGTTAATTCCTAAAACATATAATTCATACAACTCATTGCAAAAAAAAAAAAAGCACAATTTTAAAACAGGCAGGGGATCTGAACAAACATTTGTCTAAAGAAAATATACAAATGGCCAATAGGTACATGAAAAGGTACCCAGCATCATCACTAATCACCAGGGAGATGCAAAGCAAAACCACATGAGCGATCACCTCACACCTGTTGGAATGGCTGTGCTCAAAAAGACAAGAAATACCCAAAGCCGGTGAAGACGGGGAGAAAACAGAATGCACTGTTGGTGGGAATGTAAATTGGTGCGGCCACTATGGAAAACAGTATGGAGGGTCCTCGAAAAAATTAAAAAATAGAGCTACCGTAGGATCCAGCTATTCCACTCCCGGGTATTTGTCCAAAGAAGATGGAAACACTAACTCGAAAATGTATATGCACCCCCATGTTCGTTGCAGCACTATTTACAATAGCCACGATATGGATGTGGCCTGAGTGTCCATCAGTGTGTGTGTGGATAAAGCAGATGTGGTGTATGTATTACAGGGGACCCTCAGCCGTAAAAAAAGAATGAGATCTCGCCATTTGTGACGTGGATGGACCTTGAGAGCATTATGCTCAGTGAAACAGATTAGAGAAAGATCAACATTGTCTGATCTCACTTATTATATATGGAATCTTTAAAAAAGCTAAAATGCACAGCATGGTGGCTATAATTAATTTTTCCATATGGCATATTTGAAACTTGCTAAGAATGCAGCCCTTTTTTATCATAATTTTTTAATTATTTTGGGGGGTTTGAGGTTTTTTTAATGAATGTAATTTATTGCCACATTGGCTTACATACGACACCCAGTGCTCATCCCAACAAGTGCCCTCCTCAGTGCCCATCCCCCATTTCCCCCTCTCCCCCATCCACCCGCAAGTTTGTTCTCTGTATTTAAGAGTCTCCCTGTGGTTTGCCTCCCACCCTCTCTGTTTATAACTATTTCCCCCTTCTCTTCCCGCCATGGCCTCCTGTTAAGTTTCTCAGGATCCACATATGAGTGAAAACATGTATCTGTCCTTCTCTGACTTATTTCACTCAACATCATACCTTCCAGCTCCATCCATGTTGCGGCAAATAGCATGATTTCATTCAAGAGAGCAACTCTTAAATGTTCTCATCAAAAGAAAAACAAATCTGCAAGTCTGTGGGGTGATGGGTATTAACTAGACTTACTATGGTGATCATTTCATGACATACACATATATCGAATCATCACATTTTACACCTGAAACTAATAAGACATGTCCATTATACCTAGATTTTTTTCACGTATATAAATAATAAAAGAAACTAGAGAGGGCTAAATGGCAACAGTCTTCCCTGGCGTGCCACTTTAGAAGTGATATCTTAAGGTGATGTTGTGTTTCCCAAATAGAGAAGGAGCGTGTGGTGCTGGGGTTAGCCTGAGCTCAGACACTAGACATACGGATTACTAAACGTTCCCTTTATTTAGTTCCCGATGACCTAAAAGGGACAATTACTAGGCTTGTCCCTGGTGAGCAAATTGAAACATCTATTTCTGGTTGGCAGCTTAGACTCTCTGACTAGAGCTTCTTTTAAAGTTTTCATATTGATTTTCCTTTTTTTTTTTTAATGGACATGTCCATGAAAATTCTCACACACTTTCTGTTCCCCCATTAAGGAAAATCTTAAAAAAAAAAAAAAAGGGGCATCGGATCACTCTTGGGAAGGAGCTGTTTCCCTGTGGTGTGACTGATGCATTGGAAATGCAGTAGCGGTGGGACAATGTCAACAGCACTGAGTTTGGGACACTGCCTCCATCCTTGTGTGACTAGGCACAGACCTACATTCTTCGTACCGGATATTAATAGAAGTACATTGAATCTGCTTCTGGGAGTTGGCCCTTCTCCCTGCAGATATTTAAGCAGAAAGCCATCATCTGTCCAGGGTATGATAGAAGTTGCTGGCGGATAGGTTATCTGTAGGGTTGGTTGTAGCTCAGCACTGAACGCCACTCTTGACCGTTTGATCCACACGAACTTTGTCTTCACAGTATCCGATCATGTACAGCACGGACCCTGACAACGGGCACCTTTTCAACTGCATTCAGCGCGCCCACCAGAACACGTAAGTGTTGGCCCCACCAGGCGTGGGGTGGGGGTGGGGGGCTCTGCGGACTACGTGTTTTCTGCCCAGCACCTTGGCCTTGACTACCCTGTGTGCCAAGTAGCAGCTGTGAGAACAATCATGGGCGCCTCGCTGAAAGTGTTGTGAAAAGGGGTGCCTGGGGGGCTCGGTCTGTTCAGCATCCGACTCTTGATCTCAGTTCAGGTCATGATCTCACAGTTCATGAGTTCAAGCCCTGCATTGGGCTCTGTGCTGACAGTGTGGAGCCTGCTTGAGATTCTGTCTGCCCTTCCCTCCTTCAAAGTAAATAAATTTAAAAAAAAAACTATTAAAAAAAGTGTCATAAAAATATGTATGTGAACCGATTAAATATTCAAAGTTGTTAGCCTTGTGAGGTTCTGGATAATCTTTTCAAAAATGTCTTTCGTGTTCATTTGCAACTACGTGGATGGAACTAGATAGGCTAAGTGAAAGAAGTCAGTCAGAAAGACAAATATGACATGGCTTCACTCCTATGAGGACTTTAAGATACAAAACAGATGAACCTAAGGGAAGGGAAGCAAAAATAACCCAAAAACAGAGAGGGGGACAAAACATAAGAGACTCTCCAATACGGAGAACAAACAGAGGGTTACTGGAGGGCTCGTGGGAGGGGGGCTGGGCTAAACGGGGAAGGAGCGTTAAGGAATCTACGCCTGAAATCCCTGTTGCACCATGTGCTAACTAACTTGGATGTAAATTAAAAAAATAAATTTAAGAAAATGTCTTCAGCGTTGCATCGCCCTTCTGGAGCATTTGTAAGCTGTCCTTTCTGAGATGAACTTGACTCCCAGCTGCGGGGAAGGGGCCGCTGTGGGCTCCGGAAGGAAGCCTGCTTGAATTTGCCAAGACCTTCCTCATCGGCGTGTTAGAGCCGAGGTCTTGGGACCGGCGTATCGTGAGTTACCCTTACTCCTGTGCAGAGAGGAGAGGCTGGGTGCTAGAGGGGGGCCTTCTCCCTCCTCTCCACGTTCAGTGTTACGCTCAAGTTTTCAACTTGGCAAGTAAGAACGGGGCTCTTGGTTTTACAACCACACACGTCGGTGGGGCCCTTTCTAAAAAAACATTCTCTGTCTATTCCAGGTTGGAAGTGTATCCTCCCTTCTTATTTTTCCTAGCTGTTGGAGGTGTTTACCACCCGGTAAGTTTTTCCAGGGGGGTTTCATGTGTTTGGATTGAGTTCCCTGAGCTATTGACGGAAAACAGCAGGAAAGGAACGAGGAATGAACATCTTCAACGTCTATTGAAAAGAATCGCATTCAACTACTCCTTACAAAGCTCTTGAAAGTAGGTAGAATTTTCTCCATTTTTAAAAAAATATTTATTCTTGAGAGAGACAGAGAGAGCGTGAGCGGGAAAGAGGCAGAGAGAGAGGGAAGCACTGAATCAGAAGCAGACTCCAAGCTCTGAGCTGTCAGCACAGAGTCCGATGTGGGGCTCGAACTCACGAATTGCAAGGTCATGACCTGAGCCGAAGTCGAACGCTTAACCGACTTAGCCACCCAGGCATCCCTAATTTTCCCCATTTTATAAAGATGAGGGGAAACGTCCTGACGAATGGGTAACTGTCACAGGGCAAATAGCTACATGCAGAGTAGAATAATCAGAATTTGAACCCAGGTCTGTGTGATTCTGGACGGTTCGTGTCCATAGTTTTTATTGGCTACCAACATTTATCGATCCCCTGAGGTTACAATAGTGAACAAAACAGGCAAAGGCCCTGGTTTACTGTCAGTTGGGGTCACAGACAAAAAGCGACCGGGTACGTACAGTGTGTAGTTAGGCTAGAATTCTAGATGATAGTACCAGGGAGGAAACAGGGCAGATGGAGAGATCCTGGAACGGAGACACCTGTGAGCAGGGTGGTCCGATGAGGGCCGTGCTGATTGCGGAGGTGACATTTAAGTAAAGGAGGTGACAGTCCAGGAAAACGTGAAGAAGGTGAGGGAGCAGGTGCCGCAGGTGTTCGGACGCCTTCCGGACAAAGAGTGAGGGCAGGTCCTGAGGCAGGAGCCCGCGGGGCCTGTCTGGTGAGCAGGGAGAAGGAGAGCGGGGCCTCGGGCGCACGGGGCCTTGTGGGCCAGAGAAATGGTCTGCACTGCACCTCACCCTAACAAAGCAGGTGTGTCTACACCCGATTAGCTGCCAGTTGGGTCTTGCCCTGGACAGAAAGTGTTTCCCTGTCAGGGACCTGAATTCTTTTTTTTTTTTTTTAATGTTTATTATTGAGAGAGAGAGAGAAACAGAGCATGAGCAGGGGAGGGGCAGAAAGAGAGGGAGACACAGAATCCGAAGCAGGCTCCAGACACAGAGCCTGATATGGGACCCAAACCCACGAACCAGGAGATCATGGCCTGAGCCGAAGACGCATGCCCAACTGACTGAGCTGCCCAGGGGCCCCCAGTTTCCCCTTAATTCTGACCAGAGTGCTCACACTTGACGTTTCTGGTCCTCAGCCTTACGTGAGCCTCGGGTCTGGACCCGAAGGGCCTTGTGCTTTTGCACTATGGTCCCAGAATGGCACACCTGTAGTCCATGGCCTTGAAGTCCATGCTTTCTTCAGAGACCCGTCTGCTGAGGTCTCAGAGAAGATACTTCTTGTGCCTCTAAGGGGTCCCAATCCTTGCACGTGACTGGACGAGCTGGTCTAGATGGACGAGTTGGTGTGTCCAGCTAGGCGTCACCCCATCACCTTTCCCGTCCCTCCTCCCCAGACCCCATTCCCTGCGCTTCGTTAGAACACTCCCAAGAACTGCTTGGAGGACAAGCACCTGCTATCGTGCCTAGGTTGTTGGGAACTCTGCAGCCCCCCGCCACCCGCCAGGCCCAGCCTGGCAGAGACCAGCTAGCACCTAGTGCCTCGTGGGCCTGGGGTTTGCATTTTCAGTTGTTTTGCACACCCGACAGTTAACTTTTCCCCAAATCAACTAAACAAACAGGAAGCCCTCACGTACTAACCTTACTCCCAGCGATGCCCTTGGAGACCGTGACCTGCGGTGCTTGACGTTCCCACACAGCCGCCCTTTTCCTGCTGACTCCCTCTGACCTAAGGGGTCACCCCAGGCTGGTCCCCGGTAGGACTCTTCATCTTGTATGGGACGGGGGAGACCCCCCCTCCAAGACTGCATATTCTGGGGTGACCGCACTGTATGCGGCATCTACTTTTTCTAGCAGAGCCCCTCACCCCTGCTCGGCTGCAGCACGGCCCCCTCCGGACGGGGACCCTCTCGGACAGATGCAGGGGCAGGACCCCCGGCTGCCCCAAGAGAGACAGGCGGGCTTCCCCTCCAATGTCCTCTTGGGGCTCACCCTTCAAGCCTCAGGGCTGCCTCTCCCTCTCCTGTGCTCTAGCATGTGAGTGCCCCAGGGCAACCCCGGGGGGCTCCTTCCATCTCGCCCCCTGGAAGGTCCTCCCTCCTCTCCCCCATCTGTGAGCAGTTCATAGAGGAATCGCAGACCTTTGATGTTCCCGAGACAAATGACAGACCTATGCCGCCAACTTTGGTATTTTACCGTATCCAGCAAAGTATTCTTTCTTCTGTTAAAACATCGTGTCATCAAAACCCTAGATATTAAAGAAGACGTGTCTGTTTTGTGAATGCTGACCCTAACACCACCCTTTTATTTCAGCGTGTAGCTTCCGGCCTGGGCTTGGCCTGGATCGTAGGGCGCGTTCTTTATGCCTATGGTTACTACACGGGAGGTAAGCATGTATCCACGTCAGCCGCCCGCCCCCCCTGGACTCCCCCCCACGCTGCTCTAGGCTCCTTAGCACCACTGTAAGGAAAGGGGAAGAATCAGGAGATTTAGGTAAAAGGTCTAGTATCTTTTTTTTTTATGTTTTTTATTTATTTTTGAGAGACGGAGAGAGACAGCACGAGCAGGGGAGGGTCAGAGAGAGAGGGAGACACAGAATCCGAAGCAGGCTTCAGGCTCTGAGCTAGCTGTCAGCACAGAGCCCAACGCAGGGCTCAAACCCATGAACCGTGAGATTATGACCTGAGCCGAAGCTGGAAGCTTAACCGACTGAGCCACCCAGGCACCCCTAGTATCTTCTTTTTACTACTTTTTGAAGAGTAACAGAACTTATCTTCACTGAGCATCTTGCGTGTCATTTGCTGCTCTAAGACTTTTGCAAATGCTATTGAACCTGATAGCAATTCTGGGAGATAGAGGATATTCTCCTATTTCATAGATGAGGAAACTGAGGCTGAGCGACCAGTGTCACCTAGTCACCCAGAATTCACACCCAGGAAGCCTGAGTCCAGAGCCCCTGCTCCTAACTCACTGCTGTAAACGGTGTGGCCGAGACAGAAGGGGGAGGAGGAATCCTTTGGGGGAGGGGGGCAGTCCCAAAGGCCCTGGAGCAAAGTTGCTCTAATTACTATCCCATCATTTTTTTTAAGGTCCAGACAATACTGTTGTGACACTTTTTTTAAAAAATGTTTTTATTTTTGAGAGAGAAAGAGAAATAGAGGGTGAGTGGGGGTGGGGTTGTCGACAGAGAGACAAGGGGGAGACACAGAATCAGAAGCAGGCTCCAGGCTCCGAGCTGTCAGCACAGAGCCTGGCGCGGGGCTCGAACTCATGAACAGTGAGATCGTGACCTGAGCCGAAATTGGACACATAATGGACTGAACCCCACCCCCGGGCGCCCCAGCTGTGACACGTTTCTTCACGTGCAGCATCTGACCTACCGATGGCTTTCAGCCAGAGGTTGGCTGAGCTCGTGAGGCCAGACGGTCTGAGGTGCACCCCCAGAGGCCTCAGGTAGAGTCGCCTGTGGGTGCTGGAAGCGCTGTCCTTTCGGGGTCCCCCCCAGTCACTCCTGCTCTGTCTTCTGCCGCAGAACCCAGCAAGCGGAGCCGGGGCGCCATCGGCTCCATCGCCCTCCTCGGCCTGCTGGGCACAACCGTGTGCTCTGCCTTCCAGCATCTCGGCTGGGTGAAAACTGGCCTGGGCGGGGCATCCAAATGCTGCCATTGAAGAATTCTAGGCTGTTTACAACCTCTCATTCATTTTGAGTGACTTGCTTTTATTTTCAGTTACTTTTTTTTTTCTAAATATAATAAAGACTTACCTGGCATTAGCCTCATACCTAACCCCGACTCTAGCCCTTGTTTCTTGTTGGAGCCTTTATCTAAAAAAAAAAAAAAAAAAAAAAGTAGCCTGTTCCTACTACATTGCGAGGGGACGGGCAGGGAGTGCCCCCCCCTCAGCCCGCCGGGGTGCTTGTTGAGGTGAAGCTGGGAGAACCCTGTTCGCAATCACACCATGGGTGCGAAGTGCTGGGGCTCAAGGAAGGCAGGTCTTCTTGCTCGCTGCTAATGTTTACGGCAACAAGGGTTTTTTCAAAGTTTCTACTCAAATATTGCTTCTATTGCTGAAAAGCTAGTGATGGCTAAGAGTATGAAACTTAGTAAAGATCTGATCGCATAGGTCCAAATGGGGAAAGACACCTGACAACAAAATGTGTTGAACTGAAGAGGTTTAGTCGTCCCCGGAGAGGGATGCTGGTGCCAGAATGAGGGGGCTGCCCTTGCATGAACGTGGCCGTGAACACCACTAACAGAAGCACAGTGTCTACACTGTGCTGCTCCGTATGGCAGCCGTGAGCTACAGGGCTACTTACATTCATATTAACAGACATTTTTTTAAATGTTTATTTGAGAGGGAGCAGGAGCGAGGGGCTTGGAGGAGGGAGGGAGGGAGGGAGGGAGGGAGGGGGGGGGGAGGGAGAGAGAGAGAGAGAGAGAGAGAGAGAGAGAGAGAGAGAGAATGAGAATGAATGAATATCCCAGGCAGGCTCCGTATGGTCAGTGCAGAGCCCAGCGTGGGGCTCAAACCCACAAACTGTGAGGTATCACCTGAGCCAAGATCAAGAGTTGGATGCCCAGCTGAGCCACCCAGGTGCCCCTCAGGTTAATAAACTTCAAATAAAATAAAACTCAGTTCTGTAGTTGCTCTCGCCACATTTCAAGTGCTCCACAGCCTGTGATGATCAGAGAAGGGATCTGAACCCGCCCCAACTCTAAAATCCACGCTCTCTCCATTGTGCTCCTGCGTCACTTCAGGCTGGAATGCTTTGGCCAGCTGTGGCCAGATGACCCCCCAGGCCCTCCAGTGGGGACACGGGGCCGGAGCAACGTACACTCCACCATAGTTTGTGAGAAGTCTGCCCCAGCATGGAGCAAAATAAGGAAAAGGGGGGCTGTTTTCATAAAGTTTAAACTTGGTTTTTACATTAAAATGTCCTTCAGAAGATGATGGTGATGATGAGTGGTAGAGGGATTTTTTGGGTCCTGAGTTGGAAAAAATAATGCATTAAGAATTTAGACTAGGCTACTGTGGTTTTTTGGGTTTTGTTTTTTCTTCATTTTCTGGGTTTTAAGAAAGATGCACATCAGCTTGGTGAACTTCTGGTGGTTTCTTTTCTTGTCACCGAGGCTAGGGGCCAGGGGAGCAGCCCAGGGGAGACCTGGGGGTGACTGGCATTTGCACCTTTGTTTGAAGTCTGAACAGGGGAGGCTTCTCAAAATCATGTGATCCATCTCAGTCCGGATCATAGAATGGGCTCGAATGGAGTTTTATAAGGAACCCCACCATGTATGATGGTGCTGTGATGGAGTGGGGAGCCCAAGCCCTGCCTTTTCCTTTTCCCAGGACCCCCACTAACAGCACCTAGGGCTTGGCAGAATCCTGCCTGTGGATCGCTGCCATGGAGAAAGACTGTGTCCTATTGGATAAAGGGTTAGTATCCAAAATCTGTAAAGAACCTGCCAAACTCAACACCTGTAAAACAAATACTCCAGTGAAGAAATGGGCAGAAGACATGAATAGACAGTCTTCCAAAGACAACCTCCAGATGGCCAACAGACACATGAAAAAATGTTCAACATCGCTCATCATCAGGGAAATACAAATCAAAACCACACTGAGATACCACCTCACACCAGTCAGAGTGGCTACAACGAACAACTCAGGAAACAACATGCTGGCGAGGGTGTGGAGAGACGGGCACCCTCCTACACTGTTGGTGGGAATGTAAACTGGTGCAGTCTCTCTGGAAAACAGTGTGACGATTCCTCAAAAAACTATCCATAGAACTCCCCTATGACCCAGCAATAGCACTGCTAGGGATTTACCCAAGGGATACGGAAGTGCTGATGCATAGGAGCACATGTACCCCAATGTTCATAGCAGCACTGTCAACAATAGCCGAAACATGGAAAGAGCTGAAATGTCCATCAACTGGTGAATGGATCAAGACGATGTGGTGTATATACACAATGGAGTACTACATGGCAATGAGGAAGAATGAAATCATGCCATTTGCAGCCAAGTGGATGGAACTGGAGGGCTTTGTGCTGAGTGAAATAAGCCAGAGAAAGACAGATACATGTTTTCACTCACATGTGGATCTTAAACTTAACAGAACATGGTGGAGGCAAAGGGGGAAATAGTTACAAACAGAAAGAGAGGGAGGCAAACTGTAAGAGGCTCTTAAATACAGAGAACACTGAAAGGGCGCCTGGGTGGCTCAGTCACTTAAGCAGAGAACACTGAGGGTAGATGGTGGGGGTGGGGGAGAGGGGGGGAGAGGGGGAAATGGGGGATGGGCATGGAGGAGGGCACTGGTTGGGATGAGCACTGGGTGTTGTAAGCGATGAATCATGGGAATCTACCCCCAAAACCAAGAGCACACTTTACACACTGTACATTAGCCCAAGTTGACAATAAATTAAAAAAAAAAAAAAAAAAGACAGTGACCATATCTGGCAAGCTACTTTCTATAAAATTCCTCTGTCTGTGGGAAAAAAGGAAATCTGGTCTAAGTACTGCCATTCACTGCTCCAGGTTTTTGTTTTGTTTTTCTAAGTAGGCTTTACTCCCAGCACAGAGCTCAACGGGGGGCCTGAACTCACAACCCTGGGATCAAGACCTGAGCTGAGATCATGAGTCCAGCGCTCAACCAACTGAGCCACCCAGGCGCCCCAGAGCTGGTTTGTTGCTGTAGAGGAACACATTCTGGAAACTAGAGAGCTGCACCTAATTCTCCACGCTGCACCTCAGTGTCCCCCACAGGCAGCCGTGTGCCCCTGGGCAGGCTGATTAGTCTCCCTAAGCCTCGGCTCTCCCAGCTCTAAGTTGGGGATAGTAACACGTACCATATAAAGTTCTTGAGGATCAAGCGACAGTCTGTGCCCATGCCCCGCACACCGCCGCCTGGGGCCAGCTCGAGGTCTCGCACGCGAGTGTGCCGTGCGGGAGCACCTGCTGGCGAAGCTTCATTCTTCAGGAACGAGCTCCAGCGCACCCGGCCTCTCACACGCTAAGGAGTGGTTCCAAGGAGTCCCCACTCCGGGGTCTGCCCCGGTTCTCTTTCACCCCTCACGGCACTTGCCCCCAAAGGTGGCCTCCTAACTCACTCGAAAACTGAACGCGGAGGGTCTCAGTTCCCTCCCCCGTAAGCGCTGTCCGACAGAGCTTTCCGACACCAGGGGAACATTCGACATGTGCACCGTCCGGTGCGGTGTCCCCTCTACCCGTGAGTGGCATGAAGTCCTCGCGGTGTGACTACAGCGACTAACGAACTTTAATTTACTTACACGAAAGTAGGGGCACCACAGGCTCAGTCGGCTCAGTGTCACTACTCTTGGTTTCAGCTCAGGTCAAGATCTCATGGTTTGTGAGTTCAAGCCCCACCTCAGACTCTGTCGTGACAGTTTGGAGCCTGCTTGGGATTCTCTCCCTCTCTCTGCCTCTCCCCTGCTCACTCTGTCTCTCCCTCAAAATATATAAGCTTAAAATTTCTTTCGATTAAACAAAAATGTTAAGTCACCACGTGTGGCTGGCGGCTACCGTCCTCAGCACAACAGAACAGCACTGGCTCACGACCTGTCTGCGAAATTCACCTTGGCAGGGACCTCTTCGAATCTAGATGGCCAGGCCACACCGCCGATCAGTCCAAGCTTTCCCTGGGCACTTGCGCCCAAAGTGGAGAACCACTGTTTAGAGAGCAGCAGCGGGCCAACTGTTGTCCAGAAGATTCCCCTGAGGGTCTAGTTCAAATGCAGATTCTGATCCTTAGGTCTGGGGGACAGGGATGGAGATTCTTGAGTCTAACCCAAGGAGCAGACCCTGCTGGTCCCTGGGCCACGCTGAGCAGCAAGGCTAACCCAGGGCTCCTAATCTGGTCACTTACGCAAACAGTCCTTTCCAACAGCTCGGTGGCGTGACGGTTCGGGCTCTGAGGTCTGCCCCCCTGGAATTGTAGAAACCTTCTGGACAGGAGAGCCTGCATTTGGGGGAAGGCTCCATTTACCATTCTAACACCAGTGGCTGGTGAGCTCCTGGACTGGGCAGAAGGACCCCTGCGCTGGCTCGCCAGCAGCAGCTCCGAGTCATCCGGACACAGGGTGAGTCCACAGGGACCCCCTTTAAGAAAATCCCAGGAGAGATACGCACCCAGATGTTAACAGGAGTCCCCGTGGGAGAGATCAGATGGAGAGGGAGCGAGAAGGTGCTTTCTGCAGAACTTTCCAAAGTGAAGTCAAAATGAGAGTAGAGAAGAAAGACGGGCCCAGAGGACTCGAACTAGAGGATGTGACTTCTTCCAGATCAGGGGGAGGCCTGGCCTCCTGGTCACGTGTTGGCTGAAGTGTGCTCTGTGCCTATTATTACTCTGCTGGTAAATGTGCCAACTACCTTAGCTGAGGCACATCCTGGGACACACTTGGCACAGTGCAGGGGGCAGCAGCTGTGTAAGGCTCCCCCCCCCCGCCCCCGCCCCCCCCCCTACCGGTCCTAATTCCTGAAATCTGTGAACGGTCCCTCCTGAGGCAGGGAGAGACTGCAGAGGTGACTAAGGGAAGGGGCTTGGGCCGAGTGAGGGCCTGGATGCTCCTGTGTGCTCTGCCGTCACACGTGACCTTGAAAGAGGGAAGCAGGGGAGGGTAGAGACACTAAGCTGTTGGCCTGGGAAAGAGAGAAAGGGACTATGAGCCACACAAAGCAAGGAATGCTCTGGATGCTGGGTGAGGCGAGGGGAGGGATGCTCTCCTGCAGCCTCCGGGGGGAGTGTGGCCCCTGCCAACACGGTTTCTGGGCAAAACCAATTAGGACTCCAAGTCTCAAAGTTGGTGGTAATTTATGACAGCAGAATGTCAGGACGTGGTATACTTAGTGTCCCAGGACTCCCGGAAGGTTAGCAGGAAACCCAAGAATGAAAGTCCCTCCCCCCAGGTGACTTGGAGTCCCGCTCCTCAACCTGGTGGCGCCTAAGACATCTCCAATTCGGTTTCCTTATCGGAACATCGGGCTGGTATCTAAAGAGAGGCGTGTGGTGGTAGGAACGCGGTGAGGATCCAGAGACCGGTCCCCCCTTCCCTGCTGTTTTCGCTCTAGAGGAGTGGCCGAAGCCATCTTCATCCACGGGCAGCCCCTACCGCAGAAGGGGCATCAGGACCAGAGGCCCGCTGTGAGACCACGGGGCCTGGGCCGTATCACAGACGTGCCCTCAGTGCAAATAACCACCAAGAGGCTGAGTTCTCCTCCTCTTCCAAGACGATGATGGCCTTCCCCATCATGACATGTAACCGAATGCGAGCCTGGTGAAGGGCAGCACCCCCAGCTCTACCCCTCAGCACCCCTTAGCCACCGTGAGGGCCCCTTTATGTGGCAACATGACTGGACTAAGGGACAACTGTACGGCTGTTAGAACACAACTTCTGGGTGTGCCTGTGAGGATATTTCCAGAAGTTTTTGGCAACTGCATTTGTGAAGGGAGTAGAGCAGATGGCTCTCCCCAACGCGGATGGGCATCACCCAATCCGTTTGGGGCCCGAAAGGAACAAAAAGATGGAGAGAAGGTGAACCCGGTCTCTGCTCGAGCTGGGACGTCCGTCTCCTCCTGCCCTGAGCAGTCCTGATTCTCAAGCCTTGGGACTCACTCAGACGGACACCCTCTACTCCCTGGTCCTCGGGCCCTCAGACTCAGACCGAATCGCATCTCCGGTGTCCCTGGGTCTGCACCTTGCAGCTGGAAGACCGCGCTTTCTCAGCCTCCACAATCACATGAGCTGACTCTTAGACTCGAGCGTCCCTTGCACATACCTGTCTATCCCATTATTCTGGTCTCCAGCGCCGCTTCTCCAGACAACCCAGACCAACGCGGTGATCAGACACCAACTATTTCCCTCAAAGGAAGAGAAAGCGGCAGCGTGAGAAGTCGCCGGGGCCGGACGCTCTGCCAGCCACCTCTGCTTGTCGGGGCGCGAAGAACATGGAGCTGAAAAGCTCCCGCAGGCCATGCACATTCGCTACAGCAAGTCCAGTCCGGCCTTGTGGACTCGGTGGGAAGCGTGAACCTCCTGCCTTCCACACCGAACCCTGGCCCCTACTCTGTGAACCACTACAACCTTGGGATGTGCTTAGTTTTAAAGCATGAAGCGGAAAGAATTTCTTTTTATGTTTATTTTGAGAGACAGGGTAGGAACAGGGGGTGTGGGGGGGGGACACAGAGAGACAGAGAGACACAGAACCCGAAGCAGGCTCCAGGCTCTGAGAGCCCGGCGTGGGGCTCAAACTCGTGAACTGTGAGATCATGACCTGAGCCGGACACGTAACCCACTGAGCCGCCCAGGCGCCCCAAAGCTGGAAGGATGAACAGTGTGGTTAGTTTCATCGCGGCGTGGCCCAGAAGCGTACACTATTTTGGCTCTAAGAAGGGAGAAAGCTGTAGCTCAAGGACTGGACGCCAGCTTCCCCTGCCAGCACCGAGTGGAAACCAAGGGTTTACTCCGGCAAGTGAAGCAGCCCGTGGAATGTGACCCTGGCCAGTAACGCCATCCCGACTGTCAGCTTCTGCAACGCAACCGACGACAAGGGGCCAGAGCTCCAAAGCGTCAGGGGGCAGAAATCCGCTCTACCTGCCCCACCGGGAACCGGACCAGACACCAGGTCTCCGAAGGGAGCTGGAGAAGGAGCGCTGTCGGTCACGACCGCAGACGAAGTAAAATCCCGGTCCCGCTCCCCGTTCTCCAGAAGCGTGTTCAAGATTTCAGGGAAATCTGCTTTGAGAAAATCACGAATCTCTCGATTCTCTAAAAGGCACTTGTGCACATTTTCAATCAGGAAGGGGACTGAGAGGTAAGGAAGGAAGAACGCCGAGCCATTCCCTTATCCCGAGGGACACAATTCAGGGACTGAAACGAAGGCGGCCGAGTGGCCGCCCTGGAGATTTCAGTTCTCATTCCGCGGCTGGCCATGCGGACGGGGCTCGCTGCGTATTTTCAGAAAGCACATTCCACGTCACCCATCTCCACGCACACCGTCTTCAGCTGTGAATAGTATTCAATGGTCACACGGCCATTCTCTCTGCCAAACCCTGAAAGGAAGAGAAGGGTGAGGAAGGGCCACCACTGTGGTGGCCTCAACAGTCACGGGAACCTTCAAAGACAACTACTCCCTCCAGAGAAGAACAGAGCTGACAAGCCCTAAGTGCGCCTATCAGCTGTAGGGCTAGGCGCGGCCGATGTGACCCACCAGCCCTTGGGGACGGAATTCCTACAACAGGAATTTTAATTTCAGGTACCGACTAGTCTGGGTTGAGATCTGAAAGCGTCTGGACCTTCCCATCAAGTGTGAAAGTCTCTACAACAATCACCGGATGCCTTTCAAAGTTAGTGCTCACTTAGAACGGACCTCGACATGACAGGTTTTCTAGCCCTTTCTTATACGAAACCTGTTACAAGGTTACCCGCTAAAGGACAGCATCCTGGGCTTGGCCTTTCCCGGCCCCCTGCCTCAGACTTTGGGAGGCTCTTCCTCCAAAGGGCAAGGCCCAGTCCCCCAAAATACACGTCTCGGGGGGCACTATTCAAAAGAAAAGGTGTCCGGCCCTGGCAGGGCCTCACTGTCTTGGTTCCCTCCCATCCCCACCCCCTTCAGGGCACAGAGCTAGCTGGGCGTGCAAGGCAAGGGGCTGCACTGCACATCGGCCCTCGGTCCCGCCCTCTGCTACCCCAGCGGAACAGGCCTGAGGACACCGACCCACAGGTCCCAATCCGAGGGGGAGGAGCAGAGCCGGCCAGGGAGCACACGCCGGCAGAGCGGTGCACACCCGCCATCCCACGAGTGCCCTTGGCACACCTGCGCCCCCAGTGCACGCGTGCCCGCACACCTGCCCAGGGGCTGGATCCACGTTCCAGAGCAAGGGAAGGGCACCGAGAGACTATCTGCAGGCAGCGAGCTCCTGCGAGCCTGCCCCAGTACCCCCCTCCTCACACCGGAGGAGCATGGTCACCCCATCTCTAGGTCGCGGCAGATGGGGGCTGTCCCCGTGTGACATTCTGGGACAACCAGCACAGCCGTGACTGTTCAGTGTTAGACTCGGGGCTTTTCAGTGACTTGGCAGAATAAAGAAAACAAATACAGGCTTTCGGCGGTGCCATCTTAGAGACCCTGCACCCAGAAACCCCACGGGAGATGACGACAGATGTCCCAAGTCTGGAGCCCCCGGGAGCGGTCTTGTGCCGCCAGCGATCAGAGACCGTGAAGAAAAGGTAATTCTACCCACGAGACGGACCGGTCTGAGACGCCCACCAGCAGTTCACAAGCCGGGCTAGGTAAGCATCAGAACCTTCTGGAGAGCTCTGGGGGGGAGGGAGCGTGGCACCCACACCCAGAGGCCAGTGCAGCGGGGCAGGGGGCACCGGAGTCCGTGTGCCTTCCTGGATGATCCGGGCCCACGGGTGCTCGGAGCCCGGTCCGCACAGTCTGAGTCACGGCCCGTACCTCCCCGGCTCCTCACCTGACCTCTTGTACCCGCCGAAGGGCAGCTCCACCGGGCTGACGTTGTAGTTGTTGATGAAGCACATCCCAGCCTGCAGCCCGGCCACCACCCTGTGAGCGCGCTGCACGTCCCTGCAAAGACCAGACCGTTACTCCGCGGCCGCTTCCGCAGGGAAGCGGGGCCACCAGCCCTAACGGCTTGGAGATGCTGCCAGATTCTGGCTTCCTCAGGGAGTGTTAAAGCCTCGGGCATCCGGGCAAAACAGACAGAAGGATGTGAGCTTCAGAGCCTCCCCCAAAAGCATCTATAAAATACGGAGCAGCAGCGCGGAGGCCAAGACAGCTCAATGGAGAGAAAGGGCCAGAACACAGGCCACCCCCGGGCCGCGAGGACGGAAGGGAGATCCCTTTCCTAAGCCATATATAAAAATGAACTCAGACGGGTCGCAGGCCTAACCCATCAGAGCAAAAACCCATAAAACTCTTCCAGGAAAATAGGAATTAATCTTCAGAATCTTGGGTTGGACCAAGCCTTCTCGGACAGGACACCAAAAGTAACAGACAAAAAGAAAAAAGAATTAGGCTTTGTGAAAACTTAACATTTTGGTACTGCAACTCAGCTGAACAGGAAAAGTGGAAAAGACCCCTGCGAGGGATGCAAATCAAAACCGGGGGAGGCACCACTCACCGCCTCCCCCCGCCCCCCAGGGAGGCTCAAGGCACAAGGACAGACAGCGACCTGGGCTGCCCAGGAGACGGGCAGAAGCCGGAACCTTCCTGCGTGGCCGGTGGGCGTGTGAAACGGCGCCCCGACCTGGGAGCACAGTTTAGCGGTGCCTCAAAGGGTTAATTAAGCAGAGTCGCCGTGGGACCCCCACAAACGGAACACTTCCACACGCAGACTCAGGTAAGAGTGCCGTCCATCAGCCGGAGGACGAGCACGGTGCATCCACACGACGGAATGCGCCTCAGCGAGTCCCGACAGCCGCTGCGACAGCAGCCAGCTCAGAAGGCCACACACCGTACGCTGCGTGTTTACAGAAAATATTCAGGAGACGCAAACCTGCAGAGATAGCGAGCCGACTGACTAGTGGCTGCCGGGGGCCGAGGCGGGAGGGAGGACGTTCCTGTGTTCACGGGAGGCTTACGTTCTAAAATCACAGTGTGGTGATGCTGGGCCACTCCATAAATACTACACGCCACGGACCCGCACGCTGTAAGCAGATACGTTGCGCGGTCCAGGACTCGAGCTATGAAGCCGTTACAACAGCAGCAGCGCACAGTGTCACCTCCTCGTGACTGCCTCGGTCTGGGCTGCGGGGACCTCACCCGTTCACCCTTCACAGGGGGATTTACGGGGCAGTGAAATGCCGTCGTCCAAATCCACTGAACGCACAATTCCAAGAGTAAACCCTCAGGGAACTGGGGTCCTTGGGGGGATGATGATCTACCCAAGTCGGTTTACCAGTTAGAACCAATGAGCCGCTCTGGTGGGGAGAAGCTGACAGCGGAGGCGGCTGGGGGTGGTGGGGGAGGGGGAAGACGGGAAACCGCTGCGCCTTCCACTCAGTTTTTTGGTGAACCTAAAATTACTCTGAAATGAACGTCTAAGTAAAAAGCAAGTGCACGGGGAAGCGGCAGCCCCTCGATCTTTTCTACAGAGCTCAGAGGAGCCATCCCATCGGGTCCTCAGGGACGCCTGCATCCTCCTCCCCAGGATCCTCACCACGAAGCTACAGGAAAAACTCAACCTCGTGAATCATCAAAGAAATGGCACAATTCCAAGTCTGCGAAAACTTCCTCCTGCTGCCAAAGACGATCAAAGATTGTGCGTAACCAAGCAACCTCCCGTCATCTGAAGGAAACTCTGCTCCCAAATCACGTCTTACTTTGGTCATCGTGGATAGTTTATGTACAGAGACATTAAGCACAGTATTACTTACAGCACTTACAAATGGAAACAATACATACGCAAAAACCAAAAAATTGCCTACATATTTTACGGTGCATTCCATTTAGGAACTACTATAAACCTGCTAAAAATCATGTTTTTGAAGACCACTACTGCCCAGTGTTTAAAGGCTTCCAGGTTTCTAAATTCCCTGACGTGTATGTTTTTAATAAGGCCCCAACCTGATGCTTTGCATTGATCAGAACCTTACAGATCTGACCAATGAATGAACAGGATAGAATTTTCATCGACAACGTTAGATCTCAATTTGAACTCAACAGCAGGCCATCCAGGACCAACTACAACTTGCTACCTCGGCACCCGGTGGCTTCACGGAAGCAAACAGAAGATGCGGGTGATGGTGTAAACCCCGAGGAGGAAATGAGGGCAGTGATGTCTGAGCAGACCCCCAGCAGGCCCGTTCCTGGGGGCTGCCGGAGGCGCCTTCCCCGCATACCTGGTAAAGACACCAGCCGCCAGGCCGAACGTGGTATCGTTGGCTCTTTCCAGAACCTCAGCTTCGGTGTCAAACGGTAAAATGGACATAACCGGTCCAAAGATCTCTTCCTTCACGCAGGTCATGTCATCTCTGCAGTCAGCTGCGAACGGTGTGACAAAGCCGATGTCAGGGAAGGGATGCTTGTGCCCGAAACACATGGCAGGAAGAAGGGCATGAGAACCCTACTGGGAAACACCTGCTTTGTAGGAGCCAAGGCCAGAAAGCCAGCTCCTCCCGTCTCCGCAAGGAGGACAAGCCTACGATCTCTCAAGAGCTGGTTTGGAGCCTGTGATTAATAACAACGGGAGAAAGGCGCTCTGGCCGCCCGTATGTTATTACACCGTACTTTGGGGACGCCTGAACTATCTTCAGAGATCTAGTACATAATTCTTAGTATTGTGCGGAAGGATAGTTCATTATGTCCTAATTCCTTGAAAACTAGGAATCCACATACAATTTTTAGGGAAACAGTTAGCCAGACTTATGACTCAGGACAATGTATTACCCAGCAGTCCCAGAAAAAAAAATTTTAACCTTTATTTATTTTTGAGACAGAGCACAAGTGGGGGAGGAACAGAGAGACTGAGAGAGGGAGACACAGAATCCGAAGCAGTCCCCAGGCTCTGAGCTGTCAGCACAGAGCGTGACATGGGGCTTGAACTAATAAACCGTGAGATCATGACCTGAGCCAAAGTTGCTCAACCAACTTGAGCCACCTGGGCACCCCGTTCCCAAAAACAATTTTATTACCCCCTGCAGGCTGAGAACCCCACAGGCCTCAGTTTACAGTGACTTCTATGTTGGAGAGTCAAAGGAGACGCAAAGACAAACAGGTGACATACACGGAAAGGGAAGATTCCTGCCTGAAACAACGCTTCCTGGATTTTAGCTCCCAAACCTTAAGTTAATCTAGACTCTGGAGTCACTAACTTTCATATGAATAAAAATGAATTGGGGGCTTATTAAAAAGCAGATCACGAGGCCCAGCTCCCTGAGAGTTACACACTGGGGTTCAGAGCAGGGGCCAGGAATCTGCCTCTTGAACAAGTTTTCCAAGTGGCACGGACATCACGGACCCCAAATCACCAGGCTTTTGGGAATCGCTAAGCTAAAGTTCAGTATGGTTAGCTCCCTGGTCTTTGCCAAGTTCACAGCCTGTTTAAGAAAAATTTTGTCCTGAGGGCACCTGGGTGGCTCAGTCACTTAAGTGTCCGACTCTTGATTTTGGCTCAGGTCATGATCTCACGGTTCGGGAGATCAAACCCTGTGTCAGGCTCTGTGCTATCAGCACAGGATTCTCTCTCCCTCTGCCCTTCTCCCACTTACACTTTCTCTCTCTCTCTCTCAAAATAACCTTTAAAAAAAAAAAAAAAACTTCTTTCCTAATTGTAAAATATACATCCGTGAAAAATCTCTAGTATTCCAAAACATACAAATTATAATAAAAATCCTCTTTAATCCCAGCAGCCAGAGAAATCCCCACTTTATAGTTTGATGCATACTCTGCTCCTTCTTTGTCTTACGTCTACATTTCTTAATAGATTTGGGTTAATACCATACAGAGTATCATTTAACCTTTACTTTTTCCTTAAAAATATACTGTAAACTTTTCCTGTTCACTTAACTACCAGCTAATCCATGTTATAGATGATGGGTTCACAGCTTTCAAACCTCAGTGGATCTTTTTTCTTAGCAAGGCCTAAAGGGTTAAAATCCAGCAGACAGTCAAGTGCTGAAAAATGACCCCACTTGTCTAAAGGACAAAACTCAGTTGAATCGATCTTCTGGATGAGATGTAAGAAATCACACAGCATAATTCAACCTGTATATAGATTTTTAAAGCCTACTACACCACCACTCTTCTGACACATGGCGTTTATTTGTGGATCGTAACGTCTATTGTAAAAGGACAGAGGAAGGCACAGGCGAGCGGCAGACCTGGGGCTGCGGTCGCCTCTGAGGCGGGAAGAAGTGGACCTGGGGACAGTGGGGGGACCATACAGTGGACTGTCCAAACCCAGGGATGTTTAAGACCGAGAGGAGGTGCTAAAAATTATGAAACTGCATATTTTTTTTAAATATTGCTGTACTGACAAATTAAGGATTATATGGATGACACATATAGTTAAAGAAAAATATATCCTCCATCAACTTTCTTAAGAAATAAAATTCATTAGTTTTTTAATCAAATACGCACTTCCTTTTTTTTTTTTTTTGAGCTTCCTGCTTCTGGAACGACAGGTGCAGAGCCACGTGAGTCTCGGGTAAACTGACCACGCGGCCGTCCACGAGGAAGGGCACGCGGGAGCTAAGGGAGACCTGACTCCTTCACCCGAGCAGTGGGACACAGTCTGCCAGCGCTGGCTTTACACCCTACACGTTGTTTTATAAATACCCTTCTCTAGCCGACATTTAAGTCCCACTGTTTAAGAGCGAACAAGGAAAGGACGTACTCAGTACGCAAGGCCTCATGTAATACCCGTCCTTTAACTTGGGATCTTCGGGCACAAACACGTCTCCACCACACAGCACCGTGGCGCCCTGCCCAAGAGGAAGAAAGAAACGCACATTTTATGTTGAACTTACAACCCTGACACGCGGCCCTGAAGTGTTAAGGGTGTCCTGAACAGACGCACAGTCACTCCGCTGCAGGTGCGGCGCAGGACAACGCTGGGGACTCCCGATCAGGCAGGTACACGGGCCAGGAGCACGCACAGCGTGGACCTTGGCCTGGTTCCCCTCCCCCACCCTCCACCCCCCTTCCCCACCCAGCCCGCCCCGTCTCTCACCTGCTCTTTTGCCAGCTTAACAAACCCAAGCACTCGCTCCAGGTGTGGGCGGTTGATGAGGGGGCCCATCCTTGTGCCTTCCAGAAGGGGGTCTCCAATTTTTATCCCCTGGGTCCGTTTCACCACTTCCTTTGTAAATTTCTCGAGAATTTCCTTTTGCACAAATACTCTTGTGCCGTTACAACAAACCTGAAGGACCCACACAAATTTGTACACGTGTAAGGAAGGAAAAAGGAAAAGGGGGCAGAATCCGGCAGCATTAAACTTAAAAGGAGACAGCAGACCTTTTCAAAAGGTTAGTTCCATCTCTCAAAATTATCCCCATACTGACCCACGTGTAACTAGGAACACACTACCCTAATAGCAACAAAAAACACCTGCCTGCCCTCTGAGATAGAGTTAGGTCTTCCTGTGCGTCTACATTTCCTTAATGCTGTTCATAGACCCACGAGCCACAAGACCCCTCCTACGGCTTCCTGTCAGCGGCTGAACGGGGCCAAGTATTTTAAGAGTAGGAGGGGAGGAAGGGTGAAAATAGACCAAGAACTAAGAGCATGAGCCTAATAAAAACCTGAAGCATTTCTCAGTCAATGTGTGGCTCTGAAATCACAAATGAGTCGTGACTGTTCAGACCCTCCCGTAGACAGGAGCATAAACACGATTCCAGCGCCCTCAGAAGATGCTGATGTCCCAAAATACAGCCAAGTACTCTGCTCACGGAGTAACGAAGACCTATCAAAAGATCACAGAAAGGGGCGCCGCCAGCCAGATCTGCAGCCATTTGAGCATCAAAAGAAATAATGAGAGTAATGAACTGTAATCCACAGAACGAAGAAAGAATCCATGGTCCACAATGTTAAATGAGTGGGGGCGGGGGGGGGGCACAAAACGACAAAACACAACATGAGAGAAGGGGAAGTTCCTTCTTACGGTAGAGAGTCGGAAATAATAAATGTGGAAAGAGTAACGAAATCGGGAAATCACCGTTTGGGGACCACCATAATAGGAAAATTTTTCCAGCAAAAGTCACCAAAGGGTGCTCAGATGAGCCGGGGAGAGTGCGGGGGTGCAGAGACCTCGGCCCCGTCACCTGTGTGATTCGGCCGAACCACAGAGGACACAGGAACTTCCCAGGAAGACCCGCCCTCAGCAAAGTCAACCGCCCCCGAAGAGGACACGCACCACCTTTGTGGTGGCTTTTGCCCAAGATGCATAACCTAAATCTAATCAAAAGGAAACACCGGACAGACCCCCTACCACCATGAGGGACAGTCTACAGAATAAACAGCTTATAGCCCCCAAAATGTCAGGGTCCTGGAAAGATAAGAACAACCGAAGAGCTAACTGTTCCGGACTAAAGGAGATTACGGAAACCCAAGTAAATGCAACACACCTTCCTGAATTAGGTCTTGGACCAGAGAAAAGAGATGGTGGAGGGTTTTTTTGTTCATTATTTTTTTTCTTTTTACACGAAAAGAATGACCAGCACACAAGTGACACGTGACCAGGGGCTGTGGACGGAGAACAGTCTACGTGAGGTGGCTGATTTTTCCCAAGCACGAGGTGCTCACGTAAGAGGACACGCTCGTTTCTAGGAAATGCACAGGTGGCTGAAGTGACGTGTCTCCAGTCTGCAACTTTCAAACCGTTCAGGAAAAAATAACAAGCACACGTACGTACAGAGACAAACAGAACGATAAAGGAGACGTGATCAAATGTTAACATCTGAGACGTGTGGCTCAAGGGCATCTGGGAATTCTCTGTGCCCTGTGCCACGCTTCCGGCAACACGCAATCATTTCAACACAGAGAGCTTCAGAACGAGCTGTTGTAACAAGGATGGGGAGCTCTCCTGCCCCAGGCCGCGGACGGTGCCCACCTCGCCCTGTGTGAGGAAGTTGGCCATCAGCGCTCCCTTCACCGCGTTCTCCAGGTCACAGTCGGAGAAGATGATCAGGGGAGATTTGCCTCCCAGCTCCAAGGTGACGGGTTTGATTCCTTTAGCTGACATCTCCATGATCTTAAAGAACAAGGACACACACACTCAGAAGCTTACCACAAAGGGAACTTCCGGGAGGCCAGCCGGAACCTGGGCCTCCGGGCATCCTGAACCTCATGGGACCCGCAGCCTTGCTCCTGTCAATGGCTCCGCCCCTCAGCTGTTTAGAACAGTCTTTTCCAGAACACTGGAGAGAATCTCAGGGCTGCGGCTGACATTCTGAAGAGGGATTTCATTTTAAAACTACTGGCCACTCATGTGTCATGGGCAGAAACTCTTCTGATACTGTTACTGGGGTGGAGGCTACCGATTAAGGTCAAAACCAAACATCAGAAATACACTGAGCAAACAGCCCTTCCTTCTGAGGTGGGTTCTACGCAGGAGAGCAGATGCCGGAGATGCAGCAGCAGCCAGGCCCCGAGCTCAGACACGGGCGGGAAGCGAGGACTTCCATCCCCACGGAGCCACTCCAGTCAGCGGTCCGCGTCTCCCGCACTGTGCGTCCCTCCCTGCTTGACACCTCGAAGTACCCTTCAGACCTTTGCCCCTGAACCCTGCGCCCCCGCCCAGTTCATGCCGGATCAGACCAGAAGTCAAGCCCCGACGTGTGCTGTGCGAGGGCCCGGCCCTGCCGCTCGTGTGGCCCCGCTCACCTTCGAGCCGGTGGGCACGCTCCCCGTGAAGGACACTTTGGCCACGTCACGATGCAGACACAGAAACTGGCCCGTGGCGGCACCTCCTTGCACCACGTTGAAGAGCCCGGGGGGCGCGCCGGCCTCCGTGTAGATCTCGGCCAGCAGCAGCACTGACAACGGTGTGAAGGGCGAGGGCTTGAAGACCATGGCGTTGCCTGCGCAGACCCAAGACACAAGCACGGAAGACCTTCTAACACTGGGGGTCCTCGGAGGGCAGGAGGGGGCGGGAGGACGAGGCAAGTGCAACCCCACGGGCACCAGGGCAAGATGGGGGGGCAGGGGGGGCTCAGTCGGTGGGCATCCGGCTCTCGGTTTTGGCTCAGGTCATGATCCCACAGTTCGTGAGTTTGAGCCCCGCTGACAGCGCAGAGCTCACCTGATGTTCTCCCTCCCTCCCTCCGCCCCTCCCCTGCTCCCATGTGCGCTCTCTCAAAAATAAACAAACTTAAAAAAAACGAAATCTTTAAAAGTTGAAACTGAAGACCAGCAAGGTGAACTTGTTGGACGTCTCCCAAGCCAGTGGCCCAGGCGTGGTCCTCCCGACTCCCAGAGGCTCCAGCTCACACGACCACGTGCGAAAGCAGAACCACGTGTGGCGGCAACACAGGAAAAACTTGTTTTTTCAGTAGGAGAAACCTTTCAAAGTCAGCCGGCCAGTCCCTCTGAAGCCAGCCTTATCCTCTCTCTTAAGACACAACTGAAAGAGGAGGCGGATCTTCTGCTTAAGTCACACCCCCGAGCGCTTCTTCCTACACAAAGGGGTGCCCCACCACCCTTGTCCAGAAAGGACGAGAACTTGCACGTGGCACAAATCTGAATCATTTCCACGGTAAAACAGAAGGCCTCCGGGACCATCACAAAATAAGTAAGTCCAAGTGGGAATGACACGGACGCAATCCGAGTTCCTAACTACCCTGGAAGCCGGTACCAGGCAGGGCAGGAGGAGACGCAGGTCCTCTGGGGCTCTGGTGCCCCCACATGGGCCCCTTCTGACGTGGACTGCGAGTGTGGGAATGAGTGTGTGCGCGCACGCACACACGAACAGGTGGGGGGAGGGAGGCCTCACAGGGGGACGGAGCGTTCACACTCACCGCACGCAAGCGCCGGGGCAGACTTCCAGCAGGCGATCTGGAAGGGGTAGTTCCAGGCGCCGATCCCCACGCACACGCCCAGCGGCTCTCTCCGGGTGTACCCGAAGGACCCGCCGGGGAGCTGGACGTGCTCGCCTGCGGGGAGAACACAGTCGTCACGGCGCACAGGCGGCTCTTCCCCGGACTCCGCCCAACAGCTGCGCTCGGTCCCGCAGCCTCCTCTCCAGCTCCACTCTTCTGTTCGAAGGACCTCGCCTCTGCACAGTCACTCCAAGGAAGAATCGTAGTCATCCTCCAAACCCATGTTCACTCAACTTAATACCATTCTCTAAAACCTGAGAGCATCTAACAGATAACAACTTCAAGGAGGGAGATGGGGGGGGGGGCACCTGGGCGGCTCGGTCGGTTGAATGTCATACTTCGGCTCAGGTCATGATCTTGCGGTTTGTGGGTTCGAGCCCCGTGTCAGGATCTGTGCTGACAGCTCAGAGCCTGGAGCCTGCTTCAGACTCTGCGTCTCCCTCTCTCTGTCCCTCCCCTACTCGCACTCTGTCTCTCTCAAAAATAAATATTAAATTTTTTTTAAATGATAGAAATAAGGGGAGGCTCCATAGTGGGACCTACATGTCGCACTTCTGGCTCCTCACAGCCCTCCGGGGTCCTGTGACCTCATCCAACACCAACTACTGTAAACGTCACAAAGAATCAAGAAAATCTCTTTTGCTAACTAGGCAGACCTAGTAAATGTGATAACGATGACCGACTCTTGGTTTTTCAACACCTTGGCCTGAAACTCAGGCACCATGCGAAGTGCTTTCCATAGATCCTCTGACTCAATCCTGACGAGAACCCAAGAACGCAGGGATTACCTTCCTTGGTGGAACTGGAGCTGATAAAGTAATTCTCAGGGTCACCCGTGCAGAGAGCGGTAAACCCAGGATTTTAACCCGGGTCAGTCTCACGTCCCACACCTCCCGCCTTCACCACAAGGACCCACTTCTGCCTCCCTGCCAGCTGCCCGCCCCCCCCACCCCCGAAGGCCAGGCTGAGGCTCACCCGCCATGGAGCCCGCCAGGCCCGCGTAGTACTCCAGGCACTGCCACGAAGTGTCCACGTCCCAGCGGGCCTCGAAGATGGACTTGCCATTGTTGATGGTCTCCATGGTGGCGATCTCCTCCTTCCGCTCCTTTGGGTAGGATGGGAGACTGGACTTCAGACGCACGGCCATACACCCTGACGTATTCAACACTCAGAATGCACCGCCCAATTTTTAAAAACAGAAACGGCTTGCCGAAATAAGCCAGGCAGAGAAGGACAGATACCATATGTTTGCACTCATAGGTCTAACAGGAGAACAGGAGAAACCTAATGGAGGACCAGGGGGAGGGGAAGAGGGAAAGAGAGTTGGGGGAGAGAGAGGGACGCAAAACTTGAGAGACTATTGAATACTGAAAATGAACTGAGCGTTGAAGGGGAAGGGGGAGGGGGGAAAAGAGGTGGAGGTGATGGAAGAGGGCACTTGTGGGGAAGAGCACTGGGTGTTGTACGGAAACCAATTTGACAATAAACTACTTAAAAAAAAAAAAACGGAAACGGCTTGGGCTTTAGAAGGAGTGGCGCCTTCTCATCTGAAGAGAAGCTTACTGCTAAGCAGCAGCCCTATTCCCCCCCTCAAGTTAATGGTCACAGACCGAAGACGCCCACCCTGTTTCCAGATCACTTGGAAAAGGAACGGTTTGAAAAGCAAATATTATACCCGTGTACCTGTATAAAAACGTATGCATGTGCATGTAAGCATTTGCAGGTGTAGAGACAGTCCTCACTACGACAACCAACGACACGCGACAGCTCAACACACAAGCGGCAGGTGAGGGTTATGTACACGCACAGCTTTAGTTCACCCAAAGGCACGCAGCACGTGAAAATCACGACAGAATTATTTTCTTTCTTTTCCTCCAATGTTTATTTTTGAGAGAGAGTGTGAGAGAGCACATGCGGGCAGGGGAGGGGCAGAGAGAGAGGGAGACACAGAATCCGAAGCAGGCTCCCGGCTCTGAGCTGTCAGCACAGAACCTGACACGGGGCTCAAACCCACAAACCGCGAGATCATGACCTGAACCAAAGTCAGTGGCTCAACCGACTGAGCCACCCAGCGCCCCACGATAATTACTTTCCAAGGCTCAGTACTCATCAATTCTCTTATAAAATACTGTTCCAGGTGTAGCGTACCTGACAGAGATGCTGGAGACGGTCCCGGAAGGACTGGAAAGACTTGGGAAACTGACCTCAAGAGAATTACCCCTTTCTTTGTCCCAAAGATGAAAGAACTGAATGAATAGAGCGTGTAAGAAACAGACATTTGCCATCACGAACCTGACGTAAAATAAACGAGAGGGGGCGAATGTGAAGACACAGGAACGGTGAATCAAACAAATGACAAGATGCAGTGGTGAGCCAGACCAGGAGCAAACGGAATGGCCACTCAAGTGACCACACGCCGGTATCCACAGTACAAGCACCAGAGAAGAGAAAGCAGGAATGTAAAACTCAACAGGAAATACATCAAAGGGAGGTTGAGAGTGAGATCTGAACATGGTATATCTCTACAAAGACCTGAGGAATAAACTTTTGACTGAGTTACTCTACCTTCATTAAGAAAAAATATATAGATATTCTCTGCCTTCACGGAACTTACTTCTCAAATGGGAAGCTGGTAAGTTCTAAATAAATTAGCCCAGGCCCTGTGCTGTCAGACACAGCGTCTGTCTCCGCGGCGCCCAGCGCCAGCAGTGCTGTGATCACGGAGGTTTTCCCTCCTCCGCGCACTGTCAAGGCACACTTCCGACCCCTGCCCACGCTCTGCCTGGTGTCCGCCCAGTGTGAGCCAGCTAAGACCCGGGGGGACTCTGTACAGGCCTGACACTGCGATTTGTGTGAAGCAAACAGGTTTTCTTTAGTTAGTACGTTCCAAATGAAAGTACTGGGAACACTGGAAAATATCCAAACTTAAAACACACAGAAAAAAAACAAAAACAGGAAAAACCCAAACAATATCAGTAACTATGTTGACAGCCTCCAGCCACCCAGGCTGTGTGTGATTGGGGGCCTTGAGGAGAAGATACAGACGAGGGGGCACAAGTTCAGTTAGAACTTCCTGACTGAGGGGCGCCTGGGTGGCTCAGTCGGTTAAGCGTCCGACTTTGGCTCAGGTCATGATCTCGCGGTTCGTGGGTTTGAGCCCTGCGTCGGGCTCTGCACTGACAGCTCAGAGCCTGGAGCCTGCTTCAGAGTCTGTGTCTCCTTCTCTCTCTGCCCCTCCCCTGCTCACACTCTGTCTCTCAAAAATAAACAAACATTAAAAAATACTTTTTTTAAAGGAACTTCCTAACTTAACTAAAAAAAATGAAAACCCTGCCAACCTAGAATTATACACCTAGAGTTCTTTCAGAAGTAAAGCAAAATGAAAACTTTCAGACTCACAAGAGCTGAAAGAACATCACTAGCAAAACTGCGCTACAAGGAATGCTAAAGAAATTTCTTCACGCAGAAAAAAATAAGGACGCCAGATGGGAATCTGGGCCCACAGAAAGGCATGCAGAGCACTGGAAATGGTAAAAACATGGGTAAATGGAAAATATTTTTACCTCAGGGCACCTGGATGGCACCTAAGTGTCTGAATCAGTTTTGGCTGAGGGCATGATCTCACGGTTCAGGAGTGTGAGACCCGCGTCGGGGGCTGACAGTGCAGGGTCACCTTGGGATTCTCTCTCCCCCTTCTCTCCCCCTCCCCAGTCACTCTCTCTCTCTCAAAATAAATTAAACTTTAAAAAAGTAAAAAGATCTTAAAAAAAGAAAGAGAAGAACTAATAAGCAAACAAGTGAAGGTTCTGATCTTAGGCTATGACCAGAGGCTGGAATGTGTTCGGGTTTGGGATAATCTGGGGTGCAGGGCACGAGCATCCTCCAGGAGCTGGACAGAGAGATAGCATGTATTTCTGACCAGTACAGGAACACACGGATAGTAATGAAAATGGGGAGAGGTTAAAAGGAAAAGAAAATGAATATCAAATAGTCCATTTCAGAGCAAAAGAATATTGTTATATTTTACTCAGGAGTAAAAAAAAAAAAGGTCATTTACTAATGATAAAGGGGCCAATTCCTTTTTGTCTGTTTATTTCTGAGAGAAAGGGAGAGACAGAGCATGGGTGGGGGGAGTGGGAGGGAGAGCAGAGAGAGAGAGGGAGACACAGAATCCAAAGCAGGCTCCAGGCTCTGGGCTGTCTACACAGAGCCCAATGCAGGGCTAAAACCCACGAACCATGAGACCATGACCTGAGCCAAAGTCCAACACTTAATCTATTGAGCCACACAGGCGCCCCGGGGGGGTCAAGAGAGGCCATGACAACTATAAATGCTTATGTGCCAAGAAAAAGTGAAAAACTAAAATAATAAATTACCTGCTTTATCACTGTTGGTCTAATTTAAAATACTTAAGTTTTTACTTATGTATTTTGAGAGAGAGGGAGGGAGGGAGGGGAGGAAGAGAGGGACAGACAGAATTCCAAGCAGGCTCCAAGCAGAGCCCAAGGCGGGCTTGAACCCACAAACAAGGAGATCAGGACTGGGGCCAAGATCAAGAGTCAGACGCTCAATTAAGCCACCCTGGCGCCCCCAAATTAATTTTTTTATAACTGGGGAAAATACTTAGTTGGGAGAAAATTCTCCAGGAACATTCTGACATAGCTGTGTGGCCCAGGTTTTCTGAGCAAAGGACCCCGGCAGACTGACTGAGAAGCAAAACAAAGCCTTTGAGAACAGTGTTTCCTAAAGACAGAGGTGCCTGGAGAGGGGAGGAGATAGAAAGTTCTCCGCTTCCCTTTATGGGGACATCTGCTCACTTTCCAGGGAAAGAAACCCAGGCGCGCCTTCATCCTGGAGATCAGTTTAATAAAGAGGAATCTCTCTCGCTGCAGAGGAGAGCAGGCACGCACGGGGTCTCCTAACTTCGGGGTCCCCGTCCTGTGGGGCCGCCCGCTGCAGCCAAGAGGGTAGCGTGCGTGTCACTGCCACCTCCCCGTGGGGGCTTCGGCGGGGAAAACTAGTGCTGAGGCACTGCTCTGGCTGCTGCACTTGACTGTGAGCGATGAACCACACCTTTCTCTAATCTACCAATTAGCCTTTGACAACCCCCCCCCCACACACACACACATTTTCTTCTTCATTTCCTAAAACAAAGCACAGTAAAGCCTTGGATGGTGAATAGCTTGTTCTGCAATTGTTCCGCACGACAGGCAAACATCTCCAGTAAAGTTTAACTTGATAAACCAGTGGTGTCTGGCAATACGGGTCGTACGGGACAGAGAGTCACATGATCACAACTGAGCCAAAGGTCCTGGAAATTCACTTTGATATGCAAGTGCCTTGCAGTCGCAGGTGCCGAATAAACACACTCATGAGAACAAAAAATCACCACCAGAGTTCTACAACTCAGAGATGACCATGATTCGTATTTTGGTGTACATCCTTCTGAATTTTCTAATTTTCTGTAGCAAGCACCTAAGTCCTTTTGCTTTTAAAGACTGTGAAAGGTTTAGGGGCTCAAATAGTGGAGCATGCAATTCTTGATCTCGGGGTCATGGGTTTGAGCACCATGTTGAATGTAAAGGTAACTTAAATAAATAGATTTTTAAAAGACTAGAAAGGGGCACCTGTGTGGCTCAGTCGGTTAAGCGGCTAACTTCGGCTCAGGTGACGATCTCGCGGTTTGTGAGTTCAAGCCCTGCACCGGGTTCTGGGCTGACAGCTCAGAGCCTGAAGCCTGCTTCGGATTCTGTGTCTCCCTCTCTCTCTCTCTGCCCACCCCTGCTTGTTCTCTGTCTCTCAAAAATAAATAAATGTTTAAAAAAATAATTTTAAAAAAGACTGTAAAAAGTTTAACTTCGTTTTTTTTAAATTTTTTAATGTTTATTTATTTTTGAGAGAGAGAGACAGAGCTTGCAGGGGAGGGGCAGAGAGACGGAGACACAGAATCTGAAGACAGGCTCCAGGCTCTGAGCTATCAGCCCAGAGCCCAGCGCAGGGCTCGAACTCACGAACCGCGAGATCATGATCTGAGCCGAAGTCAGCCACTCAACTGACTGAGCCACACAGGTGCCCCTTAACTTTGTTTTTTAAGAACAGAGTATCTAGGGGCGCGTGGGACGCTCGGTTTTTGAATGTTAAGTCTTGATTTTGGCTCAGGTCATGATCCCAGGGTTGTGGAACTGAGCCCCACATCGGGCTCTGAGCAGAGTGTGGAGCCTGATTAAGATATTCTCTCACTCTCCCTGCCCCTCTCCCCTTCCCATGCTCTAAAACTGGAAGAAAAAAGAGAAAAAGAGGAAAAAAAACAAGAAGAGAATATCTATATATCTATGAAATCTTCCCAGGCAATTAAGGTAGAAAATGCATCTGAAAAAGAAAACTTAAGAGTCACCAGAGGACAAAGTAAGCAGAAAACAAGTACACAGAGCTAAAAAGAGAAGGAGACAGGCTGCAAAGGACACATTCTAACAAAGAGAAAACAACCGGCAGAGGGAGGGCTCACAGACAGCAATTTACCCAGAAGGCAATTCATCAAAGAAAGCAGGTCCTATATACACCCAGGTGATCAAACGAAAATGTTAAAATGTTTTCCTGGCTCCTGGGGGGCTCAGCTGGTCAAGCATCTGGCTTCGGCTCAGGTCATGATCTCACAGTTCGTGAGTTCGAGACCCGGCCAGGGAACAGGAGCCCCCCTTCGGGTGAGCCCCACTTCTCTCACTTGCACCCTCTCTCTCAATGGAAAAAGAGAGAGCGCGAGCGAGCGCGAGAAAAGAAAATGTGTAAATGTGTTTCCATGTCGTGTAAAAAAAAAAAAAAAGGCCTAACAGAGCATCAAAGTCTAACAGCAAATCAACACAAAGAACCCTCAGGCGACACAAGGGGGCGCTTCTGCAAGAGAGAAAAAAGTGAAAACCTACTCTTATTATCCTGGCAGCCTCCAAAAGAACTCGACAGCGCTCCATGCCAGATTTCTGACTCCAGATTTTGAAGGCAGCCTTCGCATCCTGGACAGCCAAGTTTACTTCCTTCTCTCCGGAGCACGCGAACGTGGCGATCACTCGCCCTAGGAGACAGGAAGGTCACTGCTGTCGCCAGCGCTGCCTCTCATTCACAGAACCCATTCTCCAAATTCTCTTACGCGACCTGCTTCCTGTTAAGTGTGGGCTGATTTAACAAACCCCACCCCCCCAACGCCGGCAGTTCTTCCTTCAGTTTTGAGGTGACTGCCCTTTAAGAACCTAGGAAAAGTGGCAGACTCCTGTCCAGGAAGACGTACTTCACCGCATCACAGAACGATAGGCAGACCAGGCCCCTTGCCCTGAGCGCAGCCTGACCCGCACCCCTGCCCGCCATCCGGGTTAAGCACCCCTGTCCTCCTCTATTTTACAGCTGGGTTTTGCAATCCTCCTCAGCAATGGCTGATAAGCTCAGGAGTCTTGTGAAATCAAAGCTAAGGATAGGCAGTTTGTGGGGTTATAAACTCGCGGTTAAGATCCCTGCTCTCCGTTCTGTCAAAGTCGCATCATACTGCTGACCCTTGGTGAATCCCAAACAGCCATACCAGGAAAACCTAACCCTAAACACAAGAAAATAATTCCCCCCCAAATATAGCAAAGTCCAGTTTCTCCCCCTTATGCCAAGGTCATTCCCTATCTCGGGGCAAAATACAACCCACACTCCCAAGGGGTGTGATGGGCTCTCCCAGAAAATTCTTTTAAGGACCCCAATCAGCAGTTCCTTCTCCCTCCCCCTCTATGAACCTCTGGGAGGCTGCCTTGTCCAGACAGATTTCACCAGCCTGCAATTTCTGCTAAAATTCGAATAGTTAGTTGGTAAAGGGAGTGGCTACGGTTTACACACACTGTAGGTAATTAAAGTACAGAGCAAATTTTCTTTCTCCTGTGTAGCTGTGGGGATGGGAGTAGAGAAGCTGTTTCCCCCAGGAGGGTCTGATGACCCCTGGGGCCCCTTCCTGCTCAGACGAGGTTACAGCTGCTCTGTGGCTGGATGTGATTCACGGATCCTAAATCCTCCAAGTCTTTTGCAACCCAGTTTCGTCTCTGGCTACCCGCCATCTGGTTTGCACATTTACATTTTTCGCCCCACAAATATTCCATAAAGCCCAGCAAAACACATCAACCCAAAACCTCTTCCTCATTAGCTGTGTGATTTTCAGAATTCTCTGAGCAAATCCAGGGCCCAGCGCTGCGCTTGGCAACTTGAAGCACGGCTTTTTCCCCCTTCCCCAATTCGTTTTGTTTTAATATTTATTTTTTAAAGAGAGATTGAGATCCAGGGAGGGGCAGAGAGAGACGAATCTGAAGCAGACTCCATGCTCTGAGCTGTCAGCAGAGCCCTACATGAACGGTGAGACCACGACCTGAGCCAAAGCCAGACGGCTAAAGGCCTGGGCCGCCCAGGCGCCGCTCCCTTTCCCAATTCTGCTGCACCCACGCAAGTATTTTAACACTAGGAGGTGGCAACAGAGTTGCCATTCGCGCTCATGAGAGCCACCTGCTCAAGCTCCTCCATTCTCTGCACTTGTTCTCACCTGCGACCTGCAAGCAATCCTAATCCCCTTCCACGCACCTGGTTGAAGGCACCACCGTAGTTCTAACGTTAAACATTAAATAAGGGCACCTGGGTCACTCAGCTGGTCTTGGTTTCAGCTCAGGGCATAATCTCAGGGTTTGTGAGTTCAAGCTCATGTCTGGCTCCACACTGACACCAGGAAGCCTGCTTGGGATTCTCTCTTCCTCTCTACTCCTCCCCCATTTGCTCTCTCTCTAAATAAATAAAGTAAAAATTTAGTCGTGAAGTGCCTGGGTGGTTCAGCCAGGATAAGCCTCGACTTCGGCTGGGGTCATGGATCTCAAGGTTCGTGGGTTCAAGCCCCACGTGGGGCTTGGTGCTGACAGCTTCAGAGACTGGAACCTGCTTCGGATGCTGTGTCTCCCTCTCTCTGCTCCTCCCTCGCTCCTGCTCTGGTCTCTCTCAAATATGACTAAATATCCCCCTGGTCCTCCCACCAAGACCCCCCGCCCCGGCCCCCTGCTGCACCCCCCCTCCCCCCGCCACGATCCCCCGGCCTCCCGCCGCGTTACCCAGCCCCGGCCCCCTGCCACTACCCCCCGGACTTCCGCCGCATCAACCCTGGCCCCGCCACCCGGTCGGTCTCCATCCCGTTACCAGTTGCGGGCTCGAACGCCTTCTCGGTGCCGGAGGCGTCCACCGGTTCCACGCGGGCCCCGCCACGATAATTGAGCGGCTGAGACGTAATGAAAGTGCCAGTGCTCATGGCTGCGATAGGCCAAGGCCGAAGAGTGCGGACAAGAGGCGAGAACGCGGCCAGGCCCACCCGGAGAATCATGGGGACGCACGGGGGCGCAGGAGCCAAAGTTTAGGGCGGCGCGGGGGGCGGGGCAGCGGGGCGAGCGGCAAGGAGGGGCGGGGCGGCGTGGGGGGCGAGGCCCCGGGAGGCAGGGCGAGCGGCGGGGAGGGGCGGGGTCGGACCGCGGGGAGGCGGGGCGAGCGGCAGAACTGGCTGGGAGGGGCGGGGCCTCGGGGAGGAGGAGCGAGCGGCTGCAGGTGGCCTCCCGGCGGGACTCCACGTGAGGGGCGGGGTCTCAGGGACTTGCAGTCTGTTCTCAGGCTCCAGGGCCGACCAGGTCAGGCCTTCGCTTAGCCGGAAGGGCCACCCATCAACGGCCCGCGCGGGCACACGCACGCGCGCGCACGCACGCACGCGCGCACGCACGCGCGCGCACACACACACGTAACTGAGGAGATGCACATGTGAGTTAGCTTGATTGCGGTGATTACGTCACAGTGTATACGTAAATGAAAAACATCAGGTGGTGCCCCTTAAATATATACGTTTTATTTGTCGACTATACCTAATAAAGATAAGAAGGGGAAGAAAACAACAGAAGGTCTGACAGAGCCCAGAGAATGTTCAGTCCCTGTCTATGGTACCTTCCTCTCCACACTCCTCCATGTCCTCATCTGCAGTCGGTGTTCGAGACTCCCATCTCCAGTGGTGATGGAATAACCGGGCCAGATTGATCTTCCTGTCTTAACTACAAAACTGGGCAAAATATAGGAAATAACTTACAGACAGGGGAGGACAAGCCTCCAGGTTTCCCAGCTCTCTGCCTGAAAAGAGTTTCCAGGCCACAGCGCAGCTAGAGGGAACCCCGCCATTTTCCTGAACTGGGGAGACAGAATTCAGAGTTCAAGAGTGTGAAGGTGGCTAAAGAGGAACGAGCTATACAAAGAGAGAGCTTTGGAGTTCTGCAGAGAGTGCGCAGGACCTGAAGGCAGAGTACTGATCTGTAGTACTTACTCGGTCACTCGGTAGTGAGGCTACTCAGGACCAAGGGAGACCCCGCCATGAAAGAATAAGCAGAAAAATCCTTGAGCTCTTACAGGACTGGGAATTGTTTATGTTCCCACCAGCCAGAACGAAAGGACCTTATAATATAGGGCATCGTGGGGGCGCCTGGGTGGCTGAGTCGGTTAAACGTCCGACTCTAGATTTCGGCTCAGGTCCTGATCTCATGATTCGTGAGTTCGAGCCCCACATCTGAGCCGACAGCACGGAGCCTGCTTGGGATTCTTTGCCTCCGCCTCTCTCTCTCCCCCTCTCCCATTCTCTCTCAAAAATAAACAAACACTTAAAGTATATAATATGGGGCATCGTGCAGTGTCCTCAGAAGATATTGCCTCAAAAGTGAGGACACATTAGCCTGGGGCTAGTGGCAGCTCTGGGCCTGCCTTAAGGATGCCTAACAGCAACCCTCAGAAAGAGTTAATCAATTCCACGTAAATCCTCTGTGCCCCAGAACAAAACCCCCCAAATATTTAAAGGAATACAACAAAGTCCAGCACTTAAAAAAGTATAATCCAGAATGTCCAGAGCCAATAAGAAGGTTTCTTCAGAGATATGCTCACTTCAAAAACTTACAAGGCATTTACTCTGTTTGCTTCCACCCAGTCCACGTGCCAAGAGCCACAACCAGAGTTCTTTTCCAGATGGGGTCCTTAACCCGTTTCATAACTTAGGGACGTCCTTGCCCCTGAGCGCCTCTGTTCTCAATTTAGTTCCTTGACAACCACGTGGAACACTTGGGTAAGACTGAGAGATCTTCGTTGGCCTGAGATGTCTTAATGAGAGGCCTTGACCCAAGGCCAACAGGTCTTGCCTCTTGCCATTTATGCCACTGAAGCAGTTGGCTTTTCAAGATCTATAGGGTCCCCGAGTTTCTAGACTCTTCATTCCCTCCTTCTGCTTCCAAACCAGTAGATTCTGGTCTGAGCTCCTCTCCGTCTAGTAATACCCAGCTAAACAAGCCAGACATTCCGGCTCATTCTGACCACCTGCTCTAGAAGCACTGGTGCCATCGGAACAGTGTCTCCCTGTCAGGTCACCACAGCGACAGTCCGAGCACGGCTTTGCCAAACAGCAGAGGATACTCCGGCTGGTCAGCCAGTGACATCAGTTCCTAACCCCCTGCTATGCACCTGCGACACCAATGCCTACGTTTTAGGTGTTTATTTTACACAGCACTCCACTCCAAGGGACCCGTTTCTGAATTAGTCAGGATATGTTAAACTCGTTTAGTAAACAGATCCAAAATGCAATACCTTGAAAGCTGTAGAAATTTATTTACAACTTACCTAACAGTCTGGGGACATCTAGGTGAGAACGTTTAAGATCTAAGGGGCCAGGGTGAGGAGGAGGGGGCTCTGCCCCACATAGTTACTAAAGGGTCCGGGATGCCACCTTCAACGCACGGTGGCCAAGGATGCTTGCAGTGTCACCCTGCCAGCCATCCAGGAAAGAAAGCGAGGAGGTGTCATGGGTCAGGCATTGGGAAGGGGCTCATATCACTTCTCTTCCCACACAGGCGGGCAGAGCTTCGCTGCTTGGCCACAGCGAGCTGCAGCTCCTAGTTAACTAGGAGAGCAACGTGTGGACTGGGGGAGACAGCTGCCCATCACCAGCATGGGGTTCTATCAGCCAGGGTTCCTGGAGAAGCAGAATCAATAGGAGAGAGAGACGGAGAGAGGAGACAGAGACAGAGACAGAGACGGAGATTTTCAGGAATTGGCTTACACAGTTCTGGAGGCTGGCACGTCTGAAACTTGCAGGTCAGGCAGGCAGGCGGGAAATTCAGGTAAGAGTTGATGCTGCAGGGCGCCCGGGTGGCTCAGTTGGTTAAACATCTGACTTTGGCTCAGGTCATGATCTCACGACTCGTGAGTTCAAGTCCCTCATCAGGTGACCTCCAGCCCCACTTCAGGTGAACATGAGCCCACTTCTCTCTCTTTCTCCCCTTTCTCTGCCCTTCATGGGGTTCTCTCTCTCTCTCTCTCTCTCTCCCTCTCGCTCTCCCTCTGCTCCTCACTCACTCGCACCCTCTCTCTCTCTCTCAAAACAAAAACAAAAGAGTTGGTGTTGCAGCCTTGAACCCAAATTCTACAGGGCAGAAAGCTGAAAACTCGGGGAAGGATTTCTATGTTATGCTCTTGAGGGACATTCCTTCTTTTTTTTTAATTTTTAAAATGTTTTTTATTTATTTTTGAAAGGCAGAGAGAGACAGTGTGAGCAAGGGAGGTTCAGAGACAGAGGGAGACACAGAATCCGAAGCAGGCTCCAGGCTCTGAGCTGTCAGCACAGAGCCCAATGCGGGGCTCAAACCCACAAACTGTGAGATTATGACCTGAGCCGAAGCTGGATGCTTAACTGACTGAGCCACCCAGGTGCCCTGAGGGACATTTCTTTTCATCTGGGAAACCTCAGTCTGCTTTTAAGGCAGACTGCTTTGGTGACGCTCCCTTCAGATTATGGAGGATCGTCTGCTTTCCTCAAAGTCTATGGATTGTAAATGTTTATCACATCACAAAATATCTTCACGGCAATTTCTAGAGTGGTGTTTGACCCAACCAGGGGGCACCGTAGCCCAGCCACGCTACGGCCTAAACCATCACTGATGCACAAGTAGTAACGGGTGATTTTGGAGTAGGCATTAAAGGAAGGGAGAGGGGCATAGATTTTTGCTATTTTTATCTCTTTATAAATATTTGATTTGGGGGCCACCCGGTGGCTCAGTTGGTTAAGCATCTGACTCTTGATTTCAGCTCAGGTCATGATCTCATGAATTCAAGCCTTGCATCAGACTCCACACTGACAGTGCAGAGCCTGCTTGGGGTTCTCTCTCGTCCCCCCTCTCTCTCTCTGCCCCTTGCACGCTTACACACACTCTCTCTCAAAACAAACTTAAATATATATATATGTTTGATTTTTGGCCATGTGCATATATGACTTTTTTAAGATTTCAGTATCGTTGGCACACGGTGTTCCATTGGTTTGTGGGAAGCAGCAGCAAGGAGCCAGTAGGGAGAGTGCGATTGAGCAAAAGTTCTCCTGCCCTTCCAACCCTTGCGGCTGTCCCCAGTTTCTCTGGGATTAGATTACTTGAGTAAAGATGCTAATTGTACAAATGACCTTCATGCCTTTTGAGTTGGAATGTTGATTGTGCTTCAGGCTCTGGCAATCTGTCGAGACTGTTTACAGCTGTGGCTGTCGGTATAAAACTACTTGCTTGTGAGGAATAAAGCGGCAACGTGGGCACCGCTCGTGTTGCTCCTTCCATCCCCATCCTCTGACTCTCTCTCTTCTTTTCCTCATTCCCTTATCCTCACATCCTTGCTTCTGGACGCCCGCGCGCACACAACATTGGTTTCAGGTGCACAATGGTGTGTAACATGGAGACACGTCTATACATCACGCTGTGCTCACAAGTGTAGCTACCATCGGTCACCACACAGCGCTATCGCAACACCGTTGACTGGGTTCCCTGTGCCGTACCTTTCACCCCCGGCAGCGTCTTCATTCCATAGCCGGAAGCCTGTACCTCCCGCTCCCTTTGCCCATGTTGCCCAGCCCCCACCCCTCTCCCCTCTGACAACCAGCAGATCCGTCTCTATACTTATGGATCTGTTTCTGCTTTTGTTTTGTTCTTTAGAGTTCACGTACAAGGGAGATCATATGATATTTGTCTTTGATCCAGAGAAATTTTATTTTTTATGAATTGTTATAAATTTTATAAATGCTTAATTGTTATTGTCCAGAAAGGAGATAAAATGTTATAGACTGATGATCTAAGTCCGAAAAGAAGGTAGACCTTTTGGGAAAAGAATGGGGCGATGCGTGGCTAAGGGCATGTCAACCCGGCCTCCTGGTCCTCGGAGAGGAGAGGCAGGGAAGCGGCAGCCTCTGGGCAGGAGGGGTGTGAATTGCCATGTGGCATCGGAGAAATGTATGCCATTATATTTCCGTCGTGGAGAAGTCGGGTATTTAGGTAAAGTGGCACTCTCTGATAAAATTGAGGATGCAGCAAAGCATCGGGAAGAACAGGTCAGCAGAGGATCCGTCAGAGAGAATTATGCAGCAGGAAGGTGACAGAAAGGGGGAAGGGCTAGGCTGGATGGAGACGTGCACAGGAAGAAAGACACCGAGGTGACCAGCAGGCTGACGGGGACCCTCTTGGGTCCGCTGCTCTCTTTCTCCCCTATTTTTAAGGCTGGTTGCCATGTCATGGGAGGAACAAATCTTTCTATAGTTTTCTTTTTTTTTCATGGAAGGATATTAAAAGGCTTGAGGGGCGACAGCAGGAGGCTCTAGTGATGGAAAAACATAACATACTTGCCGAGCATCTGTGAGGCCTCTGTCTGATGTTCAACCAATCCTCTCAGTGTGTGTGGTCAGTTCTCACTGCCTCCCTTTCCCGGGGAGGGGGAGGGGCGGGGGGAGCTGGTGGCAGGTGGCTCCAAGAACAAAGCAGTCATCCCCTAAACGCGCAGGCAGAGCCCACTGCCGTCACTAGGTGGCGCACGCACTTAAGCAGGAGGTTGGGTGCCCTAAGCAAAACACATTAGAAAAGTAGAAAAAGCAAACCCATATGACATAAAAGGAATTCAAGAATGTGTTAACGGAGTAAAATAGCTATTGCCATTTTTGAAATCTTGACCACCAAGCTGCTTTATCCTGTGCCCCAAAACTCGAAGGCTTGGTGGACATTTGTCATGGTAGAAACATCCCTGCACCAGGTGGCAGCAAACAGCAAGATACAGAGAGGCTGTCAGCCCGGCAAGGACCTGATCGCCCCCACAGGCAGCCCAGGTCTACCTGGAGCATCATCTACATCATCATCCAGACTGCTTACTGTGAGTGACCTACAGAAAGCCGCTTCCCCGTTATCCCAGACTCGCAGAGCCCCGATGTTGCTCCAGTGTCCAGCTCACATCCTAGGGCCAGTCGTGAGTACACAGGACCAACCAGGACTGTTTTCTTCCCCTTGGCACTGGTGTGTTTGGGGCTGCACATGTGACCCAGATCCAACCAGCGAGCACTGGAGACGCATCTTCCAGGAAAAGACTTCCAGCTCTTAAAAGCGTTAACTTCTGTTGGTTAAGCCATTCAGTTTGTGTTATTTTATAACGTATTTTTTTTAATGTTTTTATTTATTTTTGAGAGACAGAGAGACAGCACAAGCAGGGGAGGGTCAGAGAGAGAGAGAGAGAGAGAGATACAGAATCTGAAGCAGGCTCCAGACTCTAAGCTAGCTGTCAGCACAGAGCCCGACACGGGGTTCGAACCCACAAACCGTGAGATCATGACCTGAGCCGAAGCCGGACGCTTAACCAACTGAGCCACCCAGGTGCCCCTGTGTTATTTTATTATAGAAGCCCTAGTAAACTACCACAGGAAGGCAGCGGCAGAGTTTTGCGCTGAAGAGTTACACAATCTGGCTTCTTTTTAAAGGAATCACACCTCATGCCACATTACAAAAAGAGTGGAATCGAATGGACCAGTTAGGATGGTAATGTAATCGCCTGGGCGGGAAGTGACGGTGGGGCAAGGTGGTCGTCCAGGGAGAGGCAATGAGAAAACCAAAGCCAAGAATATACGCTGATTGATTGGATGTGGGGAGTGTGTTTAAGAACCAAGGGTGCCTGCATCTTGTAAAAATTTTTTTAATGTTTATTTATTTTTGAGAGAGAGAGAGAGAGAGAGAGAGCGAGCAGGGGAGGGGCGGAGACAGAAAGACACAGAATCTAACGCAGGCTCCAGGTTCTGAGCTGTCGGCACAGAGCCCAATATGTGGCTTGAACTCATGAACTGTGAGATCATGACCTGAGCTGAAGTCAGAGGCTTAACCAACCCAGGCACCCCGGGGTACCTGTATCTTAATGTTACTCATCTTCACCTTATGGAGCCTCCCTCTCTCCCGAGTATTCTTGTTATTTTGTTGTTGTTGTTGTTAACATCTCTATTTTTCCTTTAAATGATAATGTTCCCCAGAAAATGGTCTTCTTCCTCCACAATCTATAGATTCTCCTTATAGATCACAATCTATAGATTCTCTATAATTCTATAAGGAGAATCTATAGCCTTCAAGTTTCACGGGCATTTGGTGACTCCCAAGTCCCTAACTCCATCTTTGATTTCCCTCCTGAGAGCCAGAAACCTAGATCCAGACCCCGTTAGGCATTCCCACCTAGCTATCCCATGAGCATCTTTCATTGCCTCTAAAGTTGGACTCATTTTTCCCCTTAAGTGTGTTATTCTTACTATATTCCCTTCGGTGTACCTGGGACGTCCAAATGTGGCTTCAGCTTTAGGCAGTTAGGCCTAGGGGCTCAATCATGTGGTCAGAGTCCCCCTCCCCCCACCTCTGCTCTACTGCTGTATGTTTATTGGATTCATTGTCTGGTTCTCTACGTTCATCAGAAAGGATGGCGAATGCTTCAAGCATATATACGCTTGGAGCTCATGATCCAGAAGAATGAGAGGTCTTCCCTTTCCTTTGATCCACCTATCAAATACCAGAGTAGTTCCTGATTGATTTTGTTTGGCCCATATGCCCAGTCTGGAGCCCAATCACTGGGGCCGGGAGGATAGGGTACTCTGATTGGCTAGCCTTGGTTCTATACACTCTAGGTGCTCAGTAAATATCTGATGAATGGTTGGCCTTCTAACCCACCCAGAGGCTTGCCTTTTCTAATCTATCCCCACCCTGCCACCAGCGTGATCTTAAAATGTAAACCTGCTTATGTTACTTCTCTGCTTTGCAATCACAGGCTTCTTGGAGGTTTCAAACTAAATCCCTTAGCTTATCATGAATAGGCGTCATCGCTTGTCAATTCTGTTTTTATCCCGAATGCTCGTCATCTTTAACTGCCTACCGTTTCTGGCCTGCTTACTTTCTTGTCCATTATTCTGTCTCCACTGCTTTTCTTCCAACCTTTTCTCTGCCAACTCCAATAAATCCTTCATGATTCAGCTTCTATCACCTGTTTCAGAAACGGTTCTTGGGTCTGTCGGGCATTCTCCTATGCTCCTAAACCACGTAATGTTCCTCTCTCCTGCTTACCATGCTCTGCTGCCCCGTCTGTATTCTCAGCCCTTAAAGGTAAGGGTTTTTATTTTACTAATGTTTTCTGACTTGTACCCAAAATCCTCCCCAAAGACAATCGATGGTTTCTTTCTCTCTGTGTAGCTGCCTCCATTGCAATATACATCACAATCCTTAATGTTACTCATCCTCCTAGAGATACTATGTATTATTAATCCCTGCACCCAGTCTGGTGCTATTGAGCTGCTCTGACTTGACTAAAAAGTCAGTTACAGAGTGGAATCACAAAAGAAAGTATCATATATACTTAAGATGCTTTTTAACTTGAAACGTACAAATAAATACCCATTTGTTTCTTTTTAAAAGTTTTTGTTTTGTTTCGTTTTGTTTTGAGAGACAGACAAGGCACAAGCAGGGGAGGAGCAGAAAGAGAGGGAGACATGGAATTCGAAGCAGGCTCCAGGCTCCCAGCTGTCAGCCCAGCCGCTCGAACTTACAAACCATGAGATCATGACCTGAGCTGAAGTCAGACGCTCGATCGACTGAGCCACCCAGGAGCCCCGTGTGTGCCCACTTATTCCTGAGGAATGGCCAAGGCCTTTTCCTTGAGTATGAGTCTACTGTTTGGAGCCCTACTGGTTTTGTTTCCTTGGTTTGTTTGTTCGGTTGGCTTTTTGGTTTTGTTTTGATCACACCTGCCTCACTTATTCCAAAGAATCATGATCTTTATTTTGTTTTCCATGCATACTTTTTAAGTAGTAAGATAATGGAAGCAAGAGAAGTAAACTCAAAGCTTTTAAAAATTGGAAGAATTTAAACAGATTTTGTAATGATGAAAATTCCATGTTTTATGGTGGATGCTTTCCTCAGGTAGAAAGTTCTTCAGCAGGCTCCACACCCAACACAGCGCTTGACCTCATGACCCCGAGATCACGATTGGAGCTCAGGGGTCAGCACGGCGGCCGCCTAAGAGGTGTTTAAGGCCAAAATGTGTCACCTCTGACTTCCAGTTTTGATTTATTTAATGTGGAATATGAACTGAAACACTTAGAAAGGATATAAAAGGACTGCGTCTTTCTAAATTTTTGTTACTTTTTTCAATCCCTGTTATTTCACCCACAAATAAGTCAGAGCAATTATTTTTAGCAACTTTTATTGAGTCATTCCAAACCATTCAGTTTTCACAGATGCAATTGTTTTTGCATACATATTTCATTAATTTGCATATTTCATCAATTTATCTTAGTGAAATGATCAAAACAAATAATAGTCTACAATGTGCCGGTGGGAGCTGAGATGCGTAAGCCCGGCTGAGGGCATTCGCTGTGCTGTGGGCATCAGTCAGCATGCTCTGGACAAGAGGACATTGGATAAGGGAGTTTTGAATGGAGGATTAGCCCCATTTTCCAGCTGAGGCAATCAAGGCTTTCTTTAGAAAGTTCAGACATTTGCCCATTTTTAATAAGTGATTCAGACATGAAAATCTCAAGTAGCGATACAGGGAAGGGAAACAGGTGAACCATATAAAGGTCAAAGAAAACTTTATGAGGAGGTATGCTTGAGCGGAGTCCAGATGGTAATAGGAGACGTAGAAGAGAATATTCTAGGCAGAGAAAACAAAGGTAATAAAGTCCAAGACGATCGTGAAAATCAAAGAATGTTCCAAAGAAATCTGCTTGACCGGAGCCTAGGGTTGTTGGGGTGGGGGTGGGGGGTGCTTGGAGACCCAGCCTGGAGGGTGGGTTGGCGGGGGAGGGGTGGGTGTGGGGTGATTGGAGACCCAGACAGGGGTGGGGGGCTCTGTGCCAAATAGTTTGTTTACTTAGAGCCACTGGTCCCCTTTCCCTGGAGAAATTCCACTTCCCAATTTCCCAGTCAGATCTCTGTCTCAGAAAGATTATTGCCATGATAGGCTGGAGGACGGGCCAGGGTGAAGGAGACTCCCTGGGGGGCTCGGGAGCTAAGGGGCCAGAGATGAGGACCTGCTGGAGTCAGTGCTGGCGGCCTCGGCCACGGTGTTCTCTTCCTAAAACCTCTCCTCGCTTTATCCAGCAAGTGCGGGCAAAGCAAGGGAGCAGCGCCGCTGCCGGAAACGTTTCCGCCATCCCCACTACTGGCTTACGTGCAATGGTGTCCGACGGATACTCTCTACCTGCCCACTTTCCATGCACGTAGGGGCTGGTGAGTGGGGTTACGGCCATAAAGGAAGTATGATGATGGGCAGTTAGGTGCCCCTCTCTATGTAGGTTAACTATGCTTTTTTGGGCTAGCCTAGAAACCTATTAAAACATGAGATGCCATTTTATAATTATAAGGTAAAATTAAAGAGCATGCCCTAAAGGTTGAAAATAAAATCAAACAAATGAATACAAATGTACATAAACTCAAAGAAATTATTCCATGTAACTTGAATTCTCAGTGATTTCGCTATGCACCCAGAGTGGGATGTAGCTTAAAGAATTCCACCCTTATGAAGTAAACATAAGGGACTCTCTACAAGAGAGAATAAACTGAGGGTTGAAGGAGGGAGGGAGGTGGGGGATGGGCACTTAGGGGTTGTGATGAACTCTGGGTGTTATTCGTAAGTGATGAATCATTGAATTTTACTCCTGAAAACAGCAGACTATATGTTAACTAACTAGAATTTAAATAAAAATGTGAAAAGGAAAAAAAGAAAGAATTCCACCCTTACCAAAAAAAAAAAAAAAAAGGTTAAACTATTTCCAGGAAACACTGGGAATAAGATTGGTATTGATATCCTGAGACTTTGGGTGGATATTATGGGATTATGCTAGCGAATAATTATGTGATCTATCATTTCTGACACTGAAAACTGGAATTCTTAGGATGTGCATAAAAGAGACACAGATTAAAGAAATTAAGTAAAAACCACGAAGTCCTAAATTTAAGTAGGGAATAAGGCATCAGTATAAACTCATGATGCATTTTATCTTAAAATGACAAAAAACAACCAAACTTATTGCCCATCTTAGTCCACACAAAAGGCCTAGAAACCGAGCAATCCAGTCTCAGTGCGCATCCTTAGGGTTCCGATTATGGTCTCCAAACACCATTTCCCAGTAAAAAGAACCAGGCCTCCTGGGCGAACGAACTGCTGTCAGGTCAGGTAGGAAATGTAAGAAACATCTTGTCATAGCACTGAGCGAGGCTGCCACCAAGGACAATTGGAGTCATGCTAAATGGACCTAGGAGCCGACTTAGAAAGCCTCTTCATTGGCTAAGCATGGTAGGATTTCGGCATCCACAAGAAAAATAATTACAGTGGATTAAAGTGAGTCAAGTACGTTTAAATCAGTAAACTGCTCAGCACGCGTGCGCACGCACACACACTCACACACACACAAATTATTCACCATAGGATACTAGTGAACAACTCATTATTTTGGAAGCCGGACAATCAACCTTTTATTCTGCCTTTCCTAAAAAAATGTACTACTCTGTATGTAACCAACCCGTAGATGGCGGGGAAGTTCTAACTATAGAGGGTATTTAGTAACGAAATGAAGGGATACCAGAAACTAAAATATCACCATTTTCAATCCCTAATTAATCAATTAACGGATCGAAAGCTGCCAACATCACAAAAAGAGACAACGAACGAGCAGTAGGGAGAACAGGCATGCAGTCAGCAAAATCCCAGCGGAGGGAAACTCTGCGGGGTAAACAGCTCAGCATCTTCAATAAATAAACTGCAGGGGAGTGGGGGGACACTGGGAACTAAGACACGAGGAGACCCCGAACCCTGAGCACCGGCATCACCGTGACACGTGTTCCAAGTGCAAATTCTCATCCACCTTGGACGTAGAATCAGAAGCTCTGGGTGGAGCCCAGCAGTCGGCGATTTAATAAGCCTTGAAGTGGATCCCGATGCACTCGAGTTTGAAAACCGCTACAACAGACCGAGGAAGTTTCCAATGCTTATCAACCACTTACAATACGGCTATCTTATTTGGCTCTTGATTCAGAAGACTGTAAACAGTTTTTCGCGTCTACAGACATCTTATACCAAGGAATTATTAATTTTTAGCTATGTGCAATGATACTGAGATTTTGTACATACGTGTGTGTGTGTGTGTGTGTGTGTGTGTACACACATACGCTTAAAAGCCCTGAAAATTTTATGGATAAAAGATAGGATGCTTAGGACTCGATTCAAAACTCTAGAGGAGGCAGGCAGGGGTAGAAATAAGATTGGCCAAGAGTTAGTAATTGTTGAAGTTGAATACTGGGCGTCTCAGAGTTCTTTACACTTTTTAAGACTTTTAAGATTTTTCCATTCTAAAAAGTTTAAAAACTCAAAGAAAAAAGTAAATTAAAAAGTGATAACTTAAGCAAAATTAACCCCAAAAAAGAAGGTATACGGCACTTTCACTTGTACTGAAGGGCAGTGTCGAAACACGCAAAATAACTAAGGATAAGTGCATTGAAAACACCCCACTACATCCTGTGATGTGGCAAAATGACTTGATTTGGACATAAGGGAATTCGGATGCTCAGCCCAACGATGCCACCGTACGTCCCTGACCCTGCGGAGGATGACTTCCGTGGGAGAAGAGGGACCAGTCTGGTCAAGGGCACACGGGTACCTACACACATTTGCTTTCCAGTGTCCCAGATGACAAGGTTTCTGAAAGCTATCTGTTAAGAAGTTCAGATTTACCTGCAGGTTTTGAAAGTTCACTGCTTTAGCAGCATTTTAGGGGTGCAACCTGGATAGACTAATGCAGGCATTAAACTGCTTGGTTTTTTTCCTAAACTAGAGTAGGGACAAGTCACCTCTACACGGGCGCATCGGCCCAATCATACATTCTGAGAGATATTCAGAGGCTTCTCTGGCTTGAAATGTCGCCCCCAATGATTCAGTGATGCCCTGAATCTATCATCCAGATCACTCGTCTTGAAAATTTTCAGGGCAAGTAATTAAAAAAAACCCTGTGAGGCTGCATCGCCCTTAATATATTCTTGAATTTACATCCCTGTGATGTGGTGGCTTTATTTCACTTCTCATACATCTCTTGTGCTCTTTCAGAACTACAGGGAAAAGATGCTACTCTCCTGCCTTTCTACTCTCTCTTATTCCCCCTCCTTCACGGAAGTACACTTTATGAAAATTTGGTCCTAAAGAAATTTAACTAGAAAGTACTATTCTCAAAACCTGCGGAGGTGGGTGGGAGAACGGACCAGGCACTCTCACTTTACAAAGGCATCGGCCGAATCTTCAGGGCGGTTCCTTCGCCGTTTCTGCTTTATTCTGGAGAGCTCGTCATTTTTGTCATCATGGTTCTAATCATCGTTTTCTTCATGATCATTCTTTTAATTATTATTTTGCTCAGAACAGTCCATAACATTCTGGCCATTAAGAAATCACCATTATCAGACAGCGTTTCTGAGAAGAGTGACTTGGAAATATAGATTTCTGTTCCATTTCATCTGCTTTAGTGAGGTTTTCCCGTTTCCCACATTAAGGAAACAAGAACAAGAACAACAAAAACGTCCCCAACCTCAGCGCTCATGAGCTCTAGGAGGAGAGGGAGGAGCTGAGGGAAGAGAATCACCACAACTCACGGGGAGGCACTGGAGAGCCCGGCTTAACCTCAGGCGGCCTCGGTTCAAACCCTGACTCTGCCCCTCACTCACTAAGGACTGTTGAGCAAGTCACTTAGCCTCTTCCGTCTCGGCTTCTTCATCTGTTACGTGAGGGTAAGGGGGCACCGGGGTGGCTCAGGGAGTCGAGCGTCCCACTCAGGATTTTGGCTCAGGTCATTATCTCGCGGCTTGTGGGACCCAGTCCCGCGCTGGGCTCTGCACTGACAGCACGGAGCCTGTTTGGGATTCTTTCCACCCCCAACTGACCCCTCCCAGCCTTTCAAAAAAATGTTTTAAAAAATGAGGGTAAGAACAGTGATTACCTTATGGGGTTGTCTTGAAATAATTCATAATTAGATAATGCATAAAACACTGAAGTTTATCCATATATTTTATCGGTTTCTGTGTTGACCATTGTTGCTTATGTCCTACACCTTCCTCCTGGGGCTCTTTGTCCCGGAAATATATCTATATCTATATATTTTTAAGTGTGTAAACTCTACACATAATGTGGGGCTTGAACGCTCACTACAAGGTCAAGAGTCATATGCGCTGACTGAGCCAGCCAGACACCCCCAAAACATATCCTTTAATAATTTAATTTTCTTGGATTTTGTAGCTCAGACAATACTACCTCCCCGTTTTGCCTCCAATCTTTGGGTTTAGCCTTATATAACATTCTAGGCTGATTAGTTTCCTCAGTTTGGAAGATATTGTCCCACTGTCTTCTGGGTTTGATGCCACTGAAGAGTCTGCTATCGGTTTAACAGTTGCTGCTTTGCAAATAACCTGTCTTCTCACTGCTTGGACACGTGCATCTAAGGAGACTACCGGTGAGTGGCCAGGCTTACCCCTCCCTACGAGACTGCCAGTCCCGTGGACTGTGCAGGGGATGATCGTGGTAAAAACGTCCTCTCCTCCTTTCCAAAGGACCATGGCAGGAACTAGCGGCTCTTGTGACCAAAAGGAAGCTCTGCAAGACCGCCTCCGGGGGACGAAGAGCGCCCTCCCCCGGATGTAGAAGGCGGCACGACAAAGTAGTGCATTTAAAAATGTTAGTTTAGCCCCTCCTGGCTAATGTGGACGTTCGGATCACTAAAAACATGACTCTGGGAATATGGTACAAAACAGATCTCTGCTCATAGATAGAACAGCTAACATTTTGGCCTCTTTATTGATTTTAGGTCATATATTTGGCTTGGGGAGAAATGCACAACACACAGTTCCAATGAAGAGTAATGCAAACTAGCTTTTTCTTCCCGATCTCTAAATGCTTTGGGGGGACAACGTCCAGGGTACACGGCACACACACGGACCCGAGAGTCGGTCCCACAGGAAGTGTTCGTGTGAGCCAAACAATGAAGATGCCACTTGTTTCTTATTACATAGATATCACTTGAACTTATCTAATCAACAAACTTTTTTTTTTTAATTAACCTGTGACTAAAAGTATTATCATGTTTGGCAGGTGCCATTCTCTTTAGAATTGTATCCAAAAAGTCTAGAAATAACTCCGAATTAGAGGGAGGCCCAAGTGCTAAGTCTGTGGACGGCTCTTGCTACAAAACAGTCGCCAGTCTAATGTGAATGTTGAAAAAGAAAAATGGGAATTGTAGGGTTCTTCTTGATTTCAAGAGAACTTCCCAGAAGGAGGCGGAGGACCCAGAAATCCACCTGCCTGCTTGGTGGCCGCTCGTGAAGGGGCAAGACCGAGGATCTTCTGGATGTTCTGTGAAGAAAACAGAATTAAACTGGGTTTGAATATGAGACACAGAGAAGGGTATTGTACATGCATCGCGTCTGAAGAGAGACCAAATAAACGGAAAGTACCACAGTGACCTAAATTGGACAAGGGTTACTGTGTTAATTTTTAAAAGGCCTGCAACATGAAGGGAGATCACAGAACAGTAAAAGTGCGGTCCGAACGGGACCTTGGTCTACAGCTGAAGAGTGGATTTTTTCAAGCGAAGAATCATTGAAAGACGTAATCTTTTCTTTCAGCACGAACCATTCAGAGTATGTTCACTTGCTGTTTCTGGTAGCAAGGCCTTTTCTTTGCATGCAAATCGTCAGCTGGAGTTAGTCACCACTGCACCGTCTGAAGCCGAGACCGAGAGGTTCAATTTCAGTTTTACCGAAGTGATAAGGGCACTGAGGTTCCTGCGAGCAATCTGAGGCCAGAGTCCTCCTAGACTGCCGGCGCCTCTCTTCATCTTTTCCACATGTCTCATTGTATCTGATGCAACAGTTTTTGTAATGCACCTTCATTAAGCGAGTTCTCATAAAACTATTTTTATACTCACATTTTACAAGTTACTATAACATTCAATTAAACTACATAAATACAGTGACAAGTAAAGCCAGCATAAACAGCTCTGGGATAAATACAGGCTCTTGAAAAAGCAACGGCCCGGCTGGCCGGAGCAGCCAGGTGCGGGCGTGCCAGAGCGCAGCCGGAGCGGGGCTGTGACGTGGGATCACGCGCTATGCTTCAGAGAGGGAAGCGAGAGCGTGTGTGACGTGAGGAGGTCAGATGTGAAGGTTTTGTATGGCATTTTGAAGACAGAAAAACCTTAAAGATCATCTCAGTTTTCCTGCTCAGGTCTCTCATTTTGTATTTGAGGAATTCCAATGAAAACTTCAAAAGCTATCGTGGTTTGTCCAAAATTACGAAGCTGAATGAAGAGCAGAGTTAGGATTAAAACCCACATGTTTTGATTCTTAATCAAATGGATTCTCTTACACAGAACATCCTATACTAAACGTCCTAGTCTTCAGAACAAACTCTATCCACTGGCAGGCGGGTCAGCGTGTGGACATCCACATACTCAATAGTCATCCAGGACCTACTGTCCGTAAGGCATGATGAGGATACCTATCAACTGTGAGATCATGACCTGAGCCAAAATCAAGAGTCGGACGCTTAATCGACTGATCCACCCAGGCCTGCCTGAGGCCCTTGAAATTATAATTTACAGAAGGCGCCTGACAGGAAAGTAGGAAATATTTTGAAGCATAGACTGTTGACAGTCTCATTTATGAAATGAAAACATATAAATGACACAAGTCCACGGCTCTAGATGGGGAATAGCGCAAACAGCAACAAGAACGTTAGAACGGAGGCACTTTAGTGGTCAATGCTGAAGTTCACGGAGATTCGGGCAGCTTTATGCTTTGTTCTCCTTGTGGCTCTGGCCACAGGCTTCCTTGGGGAACACTAAATTAGGTTTATCAATGTTACATTACTCAAGTATTTGTATTTTAATGTGAATGCTCTGTATTTACTGGATGTAATCTTATCCTTTAGTGACCCTCTTTTAAAAAAAAAATTTAATGTTTATTTTTGAGAGAGAGAGAGAGACAGAGCATGAGCAAGGGAGCAGCAGAGAGGGAGTCACAAAATCCCAATCAGGTCCCAGGTTCTGAGCTGTCAGCACAGAGCCTAATGTGGGGCTGGAACCCATGAACCACAAGATAATGACCTGAGTTAAAGTCGGAAGCTTAACCCACTGAGCCACCCAGGCACCCCTCCTTTAATGAACTTTTAAATAATCTGTTTAAATTCCTATAGTCTCACAAATGAACCCAGGTCTTACAGTTTTTCTTAGATAAAATTTTCCCTGCCTCCCGATCTATGAAGTATTTTCCCAGAAGACACATGTAGGAACTAAGTGATGGTCTCACAACACAAATGACCCAGGAAAAAGGGTAGAGGTCACAGTTCTCTCCACAGTAGTAATAACATCCAACCCTTCTATGCACTTTAAAGTTTAAAAACATGGGGGGCGCCTGGGTGGCTCAGTCATTTAAATGTTCTACTTTTGATTTTGGCTCAGGTCGTGATCTCATGGTTTTGTGAGTTCCAGCCCTGCATTGGGCTCTGCACACGGACTATGCAAAGCCTGCTTGGGATTCTCCCTCTCTCCGCCTGCCCTCTACTCAAGCTCTGTGTCTCTCCAAAAAAAAAATTATTTATTTTTTTGCAAACAGTTCTAAGGACTAGGTACCAATCCTTAGTCATCCTTGCTTTGGAGATAAGAAAGCTGCAGGGGCACCTGGGTGGATCAGTTGGTTAGGCGTCCGACTTCGGCTCAGGTCGTGATCTTGCAGTTATGGGTTCCAGCCCCGCATTGAGCTCTGTGCCTACATCTAGCTGAGAGCCTGGAGCCTGCTTCGGATTCTGTGTCTCCCTCTCTCTCTGACCCTCCCCTGTTCATGCTGTCTCTCTCTGTCTCTCAAAAATAAAAACATTAAAAAAAATTTTTTTTAAATAAATTTTAAAAAACATTAAAAGAAAGAAAGCTGAAGCAGAGAGATGTTACAAGTCAGGACATGAACTGACACGTAGCTCAAAGTACAGTCTTCCTCTCTTAGACCACTGTTGAGATCGTTTTCTCAGTAATAAGTCTTGTAGCAGGTCTGGCCTGACAGGTCTGGTGGCTCGGGGAAAGCAACACCAAGATGGCCGACGGACCACCATTTTGGAACTTTCGGCGCGTGGTCGGCTTCCGGAAAACACATCATCTGCTCTGGCCTCATCTCTTCACCTTATAAGGAGGTCTTCTGCTCCTGGACAACCCCCCACCCCCGAACTACTGCCCGATATAAGGCCCCCCGCTCTTTGTCCCCCGGTGCAACTTCCCTGGCCCATCCTGTCTGGACCAGGGAGCCTCGTCCGAGAGCGCTCCCAATAAAGGCCTTTTACACTTATTTCTGACCTCAGGTTTCTGCATCGCTTCTGCGACTCCCCTGGCTCGTTCCCTCCGAGCCATGGAACCTTGCCCGAGAGCTCTTTAATAAAGGGTGCTCTGGTCTCTTCCCAGTCTCTCTGTTTTGTGACTTTCTCACTCCGCCAATTTAACCTTGCATGGCCTATAAAAATATTCTCAGCTATAAAGACTATGTATGAACACAGGTATGTTACATTGGTAGATAAAGGAAAACACATAAATTCTGGGGCGCCGGGGTGTTTCAGTTGGTTAAGCATCTGACCCTTGACTTCGGCTCTAGTCATGATCTCACTGTTCATGAGATCGAGTCCCATGTTGGGCTCACAGAACCTGCTTGGGATTCTCCCTCCCTCTCTCTCTGCCCCTCCCCTGCCCTCTGTCAAAATAAACAAACTTCAAAAAAAAAAAAAGCACATCAATTCAAACCCATAGAATGTATACACCAAAGTGAGCCCCACTGTAAATTATGGACTTTGGGTGACAAGGAAGTGTTGCTGTGGGTTCACTGACGGGAACAAACGTACCAGTCTGGCGCTGGGGGGGTGACCCTGGGGAAGACTGTACATATGTGGGGGCAGTGACTGTATGAAGTCCCTGTACCTTCCGTTCAATTCTGCTGTGAACCTAAACTGCTCTAAAAGAGTCTATAAAAAATGCATGTAAAGACTGTAAAAATATATGGACACATAATAGTTTATATACCCCTTTCTCATTCCTCGCCTCCAACTTTCTGAAACACTGCCAAACAGGATAACTTAAAATAAAGATGCGCACGTCTGCAGCTCTGTCTCACGGTGCCAGGCACGGTCCTCCTTCGGTCCCCCAACCTCCCAGCGAGGTGGGCTTATTATGCTCCCGGGCAGACAAAGAAAAGATTCCACTGCCAGCCCGGGACTCAGCAAGTGCTTACGGAGTGCGACTCTGTGGAGCAGACACTTTTCTACATATTCTTTCTTTCTCTCTCATCCATTTAACTTGCCCTAACTGCTTTCCTATAATCTCCTTTTTTCTTTTTTTTTTTTAAGTGGGGCTTGAACTCACGACCCCAAGATCAAGAGTCGGATGCTCTACTGACTGAGCAGCCGGGCACCCCTTTCCTATAATCTATCAATTCTCTCATTTTTCGGGTTTTCTGAATTAGTAAGATTGAGTTTAGAAATAATCATTTTGCTAAAAGACTAAAGTTTTCATATATTATGAAGATGATATGAAAGAACACTAACACACATGCAGGGTATAGTATGATTTGGTAAGGTTACAGAGAACTATAAAACCCTGATTTTGAATCTCTGTCCAGTCCTGTGTAATAAATAGGGTAACAACTGAGCAGCATATGTCAGAAGGGAAAAACAAAGGAAAAACATCTTCCCATAATCATGCCTTTTACTGGCAGGAAACCCAGAAAAACACCATTACAGGATTTGCATTCCTTCCTCTTTGCGAAGGATAAGAACGGTGATCAAGAGAGGAAGTTGTTGGTTGCTAACCGGATTATTTTGGGAAGACCCAGGTCACTAGCCATAAACACATTCAGCTAAATGTTATTTCTTAGTCATTTAGCTAAAATAACTCAGCCATGGCAATCCTTAGTTTGTTATTTGTTAGTTTCTCAAGCAAACAGCCTTCGCTTCCAATTGATTATAATTTCTCATCAGGTTCCCAGAACATATCCTTCACTATATCCACAGAGCTGTGTGAAAATCCCATCACCTCCAATGCCCACCCGACAGCCCCAGGGTTTTCACATCGTATCTAAACAGTTGTTTGGGGGTGCCTGGGTGGCTCGGTCGGTTAAGCGGTTAAGGTTAAGTGTCTAACTCTTGATTTCTGCTCAGGTCATGATCTCACAGGTTGTGAGTTCAAGCCCCCAATCAGGCTCCACACTGTCATTGTAGAGCCTGCTTGGGATTTTTTCTCTGCTCCTCCCGTTCTCTCTCTCTCACTCTCTCAAAATAAATAAATAGACTTAAATAAGGTGTTTGGGAGAATGATGATGTAAAGATGAAATATTTACTGAAGAAAATGACAGTGCACTGGTGCACCTGAAATACACTATTGGGTCAGCAGTCAGAAGACTTGAGTTCCAGGCAAAGAAACAATACGCAATGTCTTCCCACCTTATCAAATCTCAGCTGCCCTCTCCCCTTGAAAGAAGGGGGATGGCCAGATCAATCATGATCTACACTTTAAGCCAGAGAATCCTTTCTTTGAACAAAATCTCATGGAAAAAAACCCACTACAGAACACAGATAAAATACTGGTAGGGTCCGGAAGCCTCCTGCTGGACCTTTCTGGCTTCTCCACCAAGCACCTGCGAGGAGCCACGGTCCCCTGTGGCTCTAGCGTTCTAGAAAGTGACTATGCTGTCACAAACTACAAGGCAGATTCCCACACATATCTTGCAACGTGGAAATCAAAATGCTGAAAGAAACCTGAGCACAGCAAATCCGCACTATACAATGTCACTTCCTTTGAAATACCGAATGGATACTTTCTGTCCTAGGTTGTCTGAAGGCCTTGCTTGAGATCAAGGTCTTTTGTTTTTGAGGGGGTGGAGGTATGTCAGACGATCAAGTGACAATCCTAATCTCTCTCTCTCTTAACCATCTTCCCAATGAAAATTTTCCTGGATCTCTTGGTTAACCCTTTATTTGAGGAGCAGTCAAGGAGAATGTTCTGAGTTTTCGTTTAGTGCCGGAAGACAAGATGTATGTTTATATGTCATGTACGTACGTATGTATTTTCAATCTTATAACGGATAGGGGGGTGCGGCCGGCACTGGGTGGGGTATCTAAAACTCAGAATTAAACGGAGGCCTTACTCATTTGAAAGCCAAGAGACAGGATTAGGACAACTACAGCAGCTAACAATATTAGTGAGAAAACCCTGGAAAACAGCTCACAGAGGAAGAGTTCAAAACTACACTGAAACTCTGCCAACTACGCATGCGGGAAACGGCCTTCAAGAGGCCCAGATGTGACTAACACCGCAGAGCCCTCAGGAACAGCCGACCACAGAGTGTGAACACCAAGTGGACTGCTTGCTTAACTAAAAGACTCAAAACTCTTTCAAAGAGTAACAGAATCCAGAGTCTTCACAACCTATCACAACAATGTCTAAGATACAACCCAAAATAATTAAATATGCCAACAAAGAAGAAACTTTGCCCATATTTAAGAGAGCAGGCAACAGGGTCCAACCTTCAGATTATCAAATGTTGAAATTAGTAGATAGGTTTTTATTTTAAAGTAGCCAAATAACTATGCCTCCGGGCATAAAGTATGCTCATAATTAATGAACAAATAGGAAATATCAGCAGAGAAAAAGTATCACAAAAAAAGAACCAAATGGATATTGTGGAACTAAAGAAATATTGTATCAAAATTTAAAAATCATTGTGGGGGGGCGCCTGGGTGGCTCAGTCGGTTAAGCATCCGACTCTCGGTTTCAGCTCAGGTTATGGTCTGTTTTGTGGGTTCGAGCCCCACATGGGGCTCTGTGCTGGCAGGGCACAGCCTGCTTGGGATTCTCCCTCTCTCCCTCCCTCTCTACCCCTTCCTTGCTCATGCTGTCTCTCTCTCAAAATAAATTAAAAAATGTTTTAAATAGTTAAAAATCATTGTATGAAATTCAGGTTAATTCAGATAAGGGATGACAGAAGAATCAGTAAACTTGAAGACAAATTAAGAGAAATTATCCTACTTAAAGACTAGAGAGGAAAAGATTTTTAAAAATTGAACAGAGCCTCAGTGTCCTCTTAAGCAATACTGAAAGTATAGACAAACATAAAAGAAACTGGAATCACAGAAAAAGAGGGAAGAAATGAGCAGGGAAAAATAAAAAACTCTAGGGGCGCCTGGGTGGCTCAGTCGGTTGAGCGGCCAGCTTCGGCTCAGATCATGATCTCACGGTCGTGGGTTCAAGCCCCGCGTCAGGCTCTGTGCTGACAGCTAGCTCAGAGCCTGGAGCCTGTTTCAGATTCTGTGTCTCCCCCTCTCTCTGACCCTCCCCTGCTTGCGCTGTCTCTCTCTGTCCCTCAAAAATAAATAAAAAAGACATTAAAAAAATAAAAAAAAAAAAACCTCTAGTAGGAGTAAGAAAAAAAATGAATACTGTAGGCACATCCAATCAAACTGCTGAAAACAAACTTAAAAAAAAAAATCTAAAAGCAGCCAGAGAAAAGTGATACATTATTCACTGGGAAACAAAGATAGGAAGGACTCCTCATGGGAAACCATGGAGGCCAGAAGAAAGTGGAAGGGCATTTTAAAACGCTGAAAGGATTAAAACAAAGGAAACCCCGAGTCAATCCAGAATTCCATGTCCAGTGAAAATATCCTTCAAGAATATAGATAAAAGTATTGTCAGATAAACGAAGATTAAGAGAATATATATATCACCAGCAGATTTGCACTATAAGAAATACTAGAGGGAGGGGGAGAGAGAGAGAGAGAGAGGGAAGGAGGGAGACGACAGACAGACACAGGAATCGCTTGGTGCCTCGCCGTGAGGGGCGGACGCTAAGCAGTGGCACGTGTCATCTGTCACGTTCCGCCAACAACCCTGCGCTCGGGAGGCTTATTATATCCACTATACACTTTCGAGACTCCACACTGCTACTCACACTGCTTCTAATGCCAGGGGTGCTCTGATGAGACTGGAAAACGCCTCCTCCTCCTCCGAGATACAACAAAATGGCGCCTCGGTGCAAACTCTTACTTTCCTCCCCTCGCTATTTGCTTCCATGGCATGTTTTTCCCTCTGACACCATTTTGCACGTGCACGCGCATCCAATGGGCACCAATCATACTCTACTACTTATGGATGTGCCTCTCCACAGAGTACGCGTTTCACAAGGGTAGAGATCATTGCTTTTTACCCTGTGTTCTCAGCACCAAAGAATTCCTGGCACGGTGTAAAGACTTGAATCAATCTTCAGCAAGGCAGGCGACGTTCTAAATAAAGCCTTGAACTGTGCCCTGAAGCAATTCACAAAGAGATCAGACGAAGATAATGTCGGAATAATCTGTTCTTCTCACTTCCTAGTTAAGCTACCATTTTCTAGACCTCGTGCAGTCTGTAACTGATTTGAAGTTAAGTGCTAACAACAAAAATACCCTGCTTGCAGATGAGCTATGCTGACATTAATGAATTAGGCTCTAAGTCCTAAGTGACATATGTTAATGATGGGGGACAGGAGATGGCAGGCATCTGGTCTTCTCACTTTTTAAAAGTTTTTATTAAAACTTTTTTAAATTTTTATTTATTTATTGAAAGACAAAGACAGAGTGTGAACAGGGAAGGAATAGAGAGAGAGGGAGACACAGAATATGAAGCAGGCTCCAGGCTGTCAGCACAGAGCTCGATGTGGGGCTCAAACTCACCAGCCGTGAGATCAGACTTGAGCCGCAGTCGGATGCTTAACCTACTGAGCCACCCAGGCACCCCTTATTTTGATGACTTTGAGACACATGGCACGACATAATTAGAACCTGTTTTTATACACACACAAGCGTATCAAAATTCTTTACCTCAGCAAAGCCAAGGGTGAAAAAACAATAAAGTTTATATATTTTTTATCACTCTCCTGAGCACACATACCTGTTGAAAGAGACCATGAAAAATTCCCACCTATACTTATTCAGAAAATAGCCGTACATACATAAAAGTACAAAGATATGGGTGACATATCTTCCTCAGAACAAGAAATCCTTTCTGCTTTCAAAGAAAGAGAATTCTATTCCTAGGTTTTACAATCATATAAGTTTATAAAAATCAACCACTTTTCCCTTAGCTGTTTACCAGGTAAATTTGCTTGAGTGTTTACTGAGATTTAGAGCACTATTTAATAGAGGAGATCACGACTTACGTAATCTGTTACTGACTCATACTAACAAGAAAACGTAAAAAGCAAGTACTTTAATTTGAAGGAAATGTCCTTCTATTCTTGAATTCCGTCACCACCCGGGACTAATACCTCCGACGGAAGCTGGCAGACCCGCCATTTCCGTTGCTACAAATTCACATAAGGAAACTGCTGCGGTATGAAGGTCAAGGCAGCTAATCACTAATCACTAAATATTAAGTAATTTTAAAAAGGGGGAAAGATAAAGTGAGAAAAGTTAATTAGATTTATTTTCAGTTAATGACATATGACCCTGTTTCAATCTTAAAAAGCAACTTTGTTCCATCTTGGGCTGGGAAACAAATATTAATTAAAAAAAAAACAAAGGGGAAAAAAATACCCCACAAGAGGGGGTACTGATTTTCTTAATGTCCCCCTCAGAACTGCTGACACTGCATTCACTGTCTTGTGATCATCGTAACATGGTGATGACCCCATTTCATGTGGCCCCAAGTTGGTAGTGAATTGAAGCCATAAGATCAACAGTACCGGGTAAAATGACGCAGTAGCTGTGAGAACCAGCTGGCGATTCCGCAAAAAATTAAACATAAAACTGCAGTGTGACCCAGGAATTCTCCTGGGATTATACCCCAGAAGAAGTAAAAAGAGAAACTCAAACAGACATTGATACACCCTGTTCACAGCAGCATTACTCGCAACTGCAAACAGGTGGGAGGAACCCGACCGAGAGATGAGCGGACAAACCAGATGTGGTGCTTACATCCAACGAAATATTACTTGGCCTCAGAAAAGGTGGCCCAGTCGGCTGAGTGTCTGACTTCAGCTCAGATTATGATCTCACGGTTTGTGGGCTCGAGCCCCGCGTCGGGCTCTGTGCTGACAGCTCAGAGCCTGTAGCCTGCTTCCGATTCTGTGTCTCCCTCTCTCTGCCCCTCCCCTGCTCAGGATCTGTCTCTCTCTGTGTCTCAAAAATAAATAAACATATAAAAAAAAAAAAAGGAAGGAAATGCTGACCCAGGCTACAATGCGGGTAAACCTGAGAACATGCCAGTCACAAAAGGACAAATGTCATATGAGATCAAATCCATGAACACGAGTAGTCAAATTCAGAGACAGAGGAGGCAGACCGGTGGGTGCCAGGGACTGAGGGGCGGGGGTAATGAAGAGCTAGTGTTCAAAGGGGACAGAGTGCGGGAAGATGAAACGGTCTAGACGGAAGCTGCTGAGGGCGGCACAGCGATGTAAATGTACTTATGTCACAGAACTGCACCCTTGAAAATGGTTAAAGAGGGGATTTTAAGTTATGTGTATTTTGACACAATAAACAAGAAAGATGAACAGCACTGGAATTACTGAATATAGGAAACCAGAAAGCAGCGTCTGAAATGTCCATTGACGGATAAAGAAGATGTGGTATGGAAACAATGGAGTATCACTCAGCATCAAAAAGAATGAAATCTTGCATTTGCAGCAACGTGGATAGAACTGCAGGGTATCATGCTGAGCGAAATTAGTCAGAGAAAGACAAGTATCACATGACGTCACTCATATGAGGACTTTAGGATACAAAGCAGATGAACATAAGGGAAGGGAAGCAGAAATAATATAAAAACAGGGAGGGGGACAGAACATAAGAGATCCTTAAATATGGAGAACAAACAGAGGGTTACTGGAGGGGTTGTGGTGGAGGATGGGCTAAATGGGTGAGGGGCATTAAGGAATCTACTCCTGAAATCACAGTTGCACTGTATGCTTACTAACTTGAATGTACATTTAAAAAAACAAATTAAATTTTTTAAAAAGTAACAAATACCACCACCACCACCACCACCACCACCACCACAAGAAAAAAGAAAGTAAGTAGCGTCTGGTCCTCAGAGAGGTTCTCTCTCTGAGGATCTGAGGATCCTTCGAGACTCTACCGCTGACAAGTTTAAACCCCCGAGACTCTGAGGCACAGCAGAGCCGTCTGGCCTCCTCCACATTCGTCTCCTCTAGGGCTTCAGATCACACTGCTCGGCGCCCCAGGACACCAGCGCATTTCAGAAGGCCTCCTATCTAAACAAGGTGTGACGGGGGAGGAGAGTCTCCACTCAAACCCCCCGTTACTGGGACTGAACAGACTTTCCAATTTCAAAGGCAGGTTTGAGAGGTGCTCCAGAGAAAACACTACTAGGCTGTGATCGGGACTTGTGTTCAAGTCCAACCATTCGCCTCTGCATTCTTTTGGCCCTCTGGCCTCCTCATCTTTGAAAAAAGAAGTAGGCAAACCATGATCTCAAATGAATCTATGTTTTCATGTTCTCCTTCTTCAAAATCACATAATAGCTGGCCAAGTAGAAGAGCACAGAGAAAGAATAAGGTCAGTGTGAACTCCAGATGGACTAGCTCATCGCTGAATCGCAAAGAATGAAACCATAAAAGTACCAACAGAAAAGAAGGATGAATTTCCTGGTAACTTCAGAGTGGAGAAGAACTTTCTAACCGTAACTCAAAATCCAAAAGCCACAAAAGATAGACAAATCTACCCTCAAAAGAAAAACTAAAACTCAGCAAGCAAATAAAATTTCGTGAGGCAAAAACCACTATCAGTAAACCTGGAACACAAATGACAAGTCGGAAGAGTTAGGTGCAGCTTAGTGCACGCAGAGAGGGCGAGTGTCTCAAAGTCAGAGCTAAAATTCAGAGAAAGACCAACAACCCGTTAGAGAAACAGGCAAAAGATACACACAGTCTCTCGCCACCAACGAAAGAAAAGAATGTATGAACAGCTCTTAGTCAAACAGAGATGCTCAATCCAAAATGCAAGTTAAAACTACAATGAGAGGGGCACCTGGGTGGCTCAGTCAGTTGGGCGTCCGGCTTCGGCTCAGGTCATGATCTCACGGTTTGTGGATTCAAGCCCCACGTCTGGTTCTGTGCTGTCAGCTAGCTCAGAGCCTGGAGCCTGCTTCAGATTCTGTGTCTCTCTCTCTCTGACCCTCCCTCCCCTGCTCATGCTGTCTCTGTCTCTCAAAAATAAATTAAAAACATTTAAAAAAAAACCTACAATGAGAAAGCGATTCTTATCCAGCAGATTGGTAAAAACTCAAAAGCAACTTCTGCTGGTGAGGCTGGCAGAAACATGCATTTTCCTACCTTGCTCTTGGGAATAAAAAATGCTGTAACCCCATTTGCCAAATTCGTAAGATTATACTTTGGTGTAGCACGTACTGTTTAACATACACTTTTCACACGCATACTACGTACTATACACAGGCACTTCACCATATACCCAATTAAGACTTTTAAGTAGACAATTAAGAACTTACTACCTTGAAAGAGTTGGAGAGGAAAGAAGAAAATACATAGGGGCGCCTGGGTGGCTCCATCGGTTGGGCATCCGACTTCAGCTCATGTCATGATCTCGGCGTCTGTGTGTTTGAGCCCTGTGTCCGGCTCTGTGCTGACAGCTCAGAGCTTGAAGCCTGCTTGGGATACTGTGTCTCCCTCTCTCTGCCCCTCCCCCACCCCACGCCTCTGTCTCTCTCTCCTTCTCTCTCTCTCTCTCCTTCAAAAGTAAATAAACGTTAAAAACATTTTCTTTTAAAAAGAAGAAAATATATAGATAAAAATAATAGACCAGAAAAAAAAAAACCTCCTATAACATAGAATACAAGCAGTCATTACAGAAACTTGAATCATTCTGTATTAGCTTCCTCATCACATACTCCACTTTACATCCCAAAACAAGCAGACAAAAAACCCCAATTCATTATGTTCTCTTAAAACTATTGGGGCACCTGGGTGGCTCAGTCAGTTGAGTGTCTGGCTTCGGCTCAGGTCATGATCTCATGGTTCGTGGGTTCGAGCCCCACTTCCAGCTCTGTGCTGACAGCTAGCTTAGAGCCTGGAGCCTGTCTTCAGATTCTATGTCTCCCTCTCTCACTGGCCCTCCCCTGCTCATGCTGTCTCTCTCTCTCTCTCTCTCTCAAAAATAAATAAAACATTAAAAAACACACACATACACAAAACTACTTTATGCCACGGGTATATCTGAAACCAAGTGGCCTATTTCCTTGCCGAAGAATGGCCTCGCTGGGAAACGACAGACCTCTATAATTTGAATTTCTGAAAGCATTGCATTTTATGGCTGCTCATTTCATAGGCATCTATAGCCTATTACCACTCAACCTAAGATCCTATAAAGTAAATAAAACAACAAAACACAGAAATAGCAAGCTAACAAACATTTTAATTTAAAAAAAGAAGCACGTAGTCCATAAAAACACCTCAAATGCTAATGTTACGTCAGACCTGATTGAGTTCATAATCCTCCACTACGTATGCTAGTGATGAGTGAGGAACAGGCACACAAACCATTTGCAGCGGGTGAAATAAAAATTATAAAAGCGGGTCATTTCGGTGATTTGTCCAAGCTTGTGAATATATTAGAATACCTTGTGTAATACTGGGTAAGGACATTATTTGCCCAAGATGACCAGCAGTCAGGATGCGGCAGCAGGTGAGAACTCACCGTTGATCTTGGGGAAGATAACCGTGTACCAAAGGAAATAAATCTTTCAAATAAAACACTGCTGTATTAGCTATGCAATACTATAGCTCTTCCGTACTTTTGTTAGTATCGGTGCATAGAACTGGACAAGTAGAAATAAAATATACGAGTATGTATCCTCCTTGGCTCGAAACCCATAGAATATTTGTGTGCCTGCGTGCGTGTGTGTGTGCCTGCGAGCGTGTGCGTGTCTTGCTGTCCCGTTTCCTCCATTTCTCTGTACTTGATAAGCAGTTATTCGATTAAGCTGTACCCGTCTAGGACCTATGATCCTACTCTAACTCTGTAGCGCACATTGTGTGCCATGGTCCTCGGGGGTTAACGTACCGCGCTGGTCCACTGCCTGGTTGTACAGATAAAGGTTTATTGGAACCCAGTCCTGCTCGTTCACACATCGTCTCTGGCTGCTTTCATATCTAATGGCAGAGCTGAGCAGCCACAACAGTCTCTGCCTGAATCTTCGGGGATTAGCAGATGGTCGCTGGCCCCTTGCCTGTTTCTGTAAACAACGTTTTGTTGGAATGCAGCCACGCTCATTCATTACATACTGTCTATGATTGTTTTCCTGCTGTAACGGCAGAGCTGAGTAGTTACGACAGAATATATGGTCTGCAAAGTAAATACAAAAAGATTTACTACCCAGAACAACTTTGCTGACCACCATGGAAAGGAGCACTGCATTCCTGATAAAATTAACTGCTGAACAGACGCCTCACCAGACGTTCTGAACTATCTGAAAGGGGTTTGAAGACCAGTTTGAGGTGAACATCCCCAACTATCTTTCTTTTAAATGCTTTATTTATTTTTGAGAGAGACAGAGCATGAGTGGGGAAGGGGCAGAGAGAGAGGGGGACACAGAATCTGCAGCAGGCTCCAGGCTCCAAGCTGTCAGCACAGAGCCTGTCGTGGGGCTCAAACTCATGAACCGTGAGATCACGACCTGAGCCACAAGTCAGACGCTCAACAGACTGCCACCCAGGCCCCCCATCATTCTTAATATTTATTTTAGTTTTAAAACTCTGTGGTTTGAGACGGTGATTTCAAGGAAGCAATGGCCAGGTGGCAGTGAAAATGTCACATCTAAAATGACTGATGTCAGGGCACCTGGGTGGCTCAGTCGGTGAATTGTCTGACTTCGGCTCCAGTCATGATCTCACAGCTGGTGAGTTCGAGGCCTGCGTCGTCGGGCACTGCGCTGACAGCTCAGAGCCTGGCGCCTGCTTCACATTGTGTCCCCGCCTACTCCCAGCCCCTCCCCTGCTCGTGCTCTGTCTCCGTCTCTCAAAAATAAACATTTAAAAACAAATTTCATTAAGTGACTATTTTGAGTTGTCACACATCAAGCATTTATATCAGAATGTAATTAAAGCAGAATTGCTCTTTGTTGCTTAAAGCAGAATGCATCCATCACTGTTTAATTAATATTTGGACACAAGTTGAAGTTTGAAACTTTCAGATTTAAACGATCAAAGTGAAGAGCAATATGCTGGAGAGCGATGGACCTCTGCTAAACCAACAAGAGACGTGTGTTGTCACTGTCTTGGCTTTCACCGCCAGAGAAGCCAAACAAAACGCTTCACGACAGAGACATTTTCAAACGTGTAACATACACCCTACTGCAGCCGCACCAGAGAATGACGTTCGCTGGACACGCCCACTCGGCTGCCCCCAAAGCCCCCAAACCGCTCTCTCCTACCAACCCGCCCTCCTCTCCCCCACGCCCACCCTCTTCATGAGACCAGTCTGCATCTGGCCCCCAAAGCCACACGTGGGGCCACACCACACGAGTTTCTCCTCTCTCCTCACTCAGTTCCGCGGCTTTACCTCCACATAGGCCTCAACCTGACCCTCCCTTCCATCCCTCGCATCGCCGTCACAGTTCGGAATACGATGATTTTTTTGCTAGACAATTCAGACAGGCTTCTGACTTTTCTTCTCCATCTCACCAGGCCCCTCTCACACCTGTCCTTCAGAAAGCAGCAAGTGTCAGAAGAGATGCCGGGAAGCCTAGACACTTGGTTGCATTTAATTGAAAAGGACGAGGGGGGAGGCAGCCAGAGAGAGGGAAGAGCATCACAAAAAGCAAATGTGGGGGAGCGGGACCCGGAACTTGCCAGGCAAGTCAGAGCGGCTGGTGTGGCGGATGACAGAGGAGGTGGAGAAAGCAGTAAGCAGTGAGTCCACGGAGACCTTCATAAGATTCAAACTATAATTCTATTTCCTGCTTATCCTCAGGTGCCCGGCCAACCACAGAGTCTGCGGCCACTGACAGTACTCAGGAGAAGAGTTCTCATGTGCCAATCTCCCCACTGAAACGCCTGCTGAATGGGAGGGATAATGTTCAAACACTGAAATACGGGGGCGTCTGGGTGGCTCAGCTGGTTAAGCATCTGACTCTTGCTTTTAGCCCAGGTCATGATCTCAGGTTGTAAGATCGAGCCCGGCATGGGGCTGCGCACTGGCAGTGTGGAGCCTGCTTGGGATTCTCTCCCTCCCTCTCTTTCTCTAAATATATGTATACACACACACACACACACACACACACACACACACATATAAACACACACACACGTGTGTATTTTTTTTCTTAAGACTCCTCTCACTTAAAAAAAATTTTTTTTAAGTTTACTTATTTGAGAGAGAAAGAGAGAGAGCTAGTGAGCAGGGAGAGAGAATCCCAAGCAGGCCCTGCACTGTCAGCCCAGAGCCTGATGTAGGGCTCGAACTCACGAACCACGAGATCATGACTCTTCTTACTATTTAAAGTCCTACCTCAAAGGCCACTTGTTTCTTTAAACCTTTCTGCCTGGTCTTCCCCAAGGATCCATGTGTCCCGTCTCTGCTGGGTCTCCCAACCGCCCACGCTTCTCTCCTGGCTCTCACTCTTTCTCACTGTGAATGTCTTCGAATCGTGGTGGCCAAATGTAAACTCTCTAACACAGACTTGAGTATCTCGACTGTGAACAACCTGAAAGTCACCAAATTACTACCTTTTTTGTGTTCCGGAAGAGCCAAAAGGCGCTGGTCTGCCACAAGGAAGAACTGACACCGAGAAGGCCAGCCTGCTCTTCAGTTCCGCATCTGCAGATGACGGGGCTGAAAACGGAGCCTACGAGCTCTAACCACGGGATACGGAAACATGTTTGGTTTGGTTTGGCTTCTTTAATTTTTTTATGTCTTTATTTTATTTTGAGAGAGAGAGAGAGAGACAGAGAGTGAGCGGGGGAGGGGCAAAGAGATGAGGAGACACAGACTCTGAAGCAGGCTCCAGGCTCTGAGCTGTCAGCACAGAGCCCAACGTGGGGCTCGAACCCACGGACCGTGAGATCATGACCGGAGCCGAAGTCGCACGCTTAACCGACTGAGCCACCCAGGCTCCCCAAAACATGTTTGGTTTTATGGCTACCACCACCCATCCCAGAGGCTCAGTAACTAGACACACATTTAAGGATCCATCGGGATTCTAAGACATTGCCGGTATTAAAGAAGCAAAAGCTAACTTAGGGTGTGAGAGCAAAAAAGGGTACGTGTGTGTGACAGCGGCCACGGGCCCTCACCTGGCGAATTGACATGGTGCAGAGAATGTACAGGAAGATGAAGGAGCAGTCCGTGGTGTCATCCCCCAGCAGGTTCCGGTGAGACAGCCCTTGCACGTAGGAGAGGGGAGTGAAGGGGAGTTTTGCCACCACTCTGCCATCAAATCTGGAAAAGAAAACACAAGGAATTGTTATTTTTGGAAGACTGACAAGCTTCTTAGTTCCAGGGAAGAACACGAGACAGAAATAGAACTCTAAGTCCCTTGATCTCTAAAAAAACAAAGTGATATTCTACAAAGTGACGTAATGAACAAGGATGTAAGGAAAGACCTAGATTTTTTCTATCAATCTTTTTCTAAATTAAGGATTCTTAATTTTTTCAGTATCAGAACCCTTTAACATTCTGAAAAATTACTGAGAACCCTATGTTGCTTAAAGGTTAGATCTACGAATATTTCTTGCTTTATAAATTAAAACTGAGAAATGTTAAAATATTTATGAAATCATATAAAAGGTAGAGATAAATTCATTGTCTTAACAAATAGTGTTTATGAAAACTATCTTTTACAAAAGAAAAAAGAATTTAGTGGGGCTCCTGGGTGGCTCAGTCGGTTAAGCGTCTGACTTCAGCTTAGGTCATGATTTCGTGGTCCATGAGTTCGAGCCCCATATCTGGCTCTGTGCTGACAGCTCAGAGTCTGGAGTCTGCTTCAGATTCTGTGTCTTCCTCTCTCTCTGCCCCTCCCCCACTCATGCTCTGTCTCTCAAAAATAAATAAATGTTAAAAAAAAAAAAAAAAAGGAACTTAGTGAGAAGAAAGGGTCTTTTTGTTTTCCTTTGGGCAAATATCTTTAATGTTCTGTTTAATCTGCTGGGTTCTTGTAGCTGTTTCGGTATTCAGGCTGTTGCAATATTACACATCATGAAGCCTTGAAGCCACTGGGAAATTCCACTGTACAGTAAAAAGAGAGTAAGAATAAGAAGGAAAAATCCATCTTACAATTATTACGGCAGTGATTTTCATCTCAAGGACGTCCTCAGAATCTCAAAGAGTACTAGGGATCCCCAGACCATACTGTGAGGACCACCGTTCTAAACCGCGGCATGCGTGAGATTTTGCGTCCCCCGTTCAAGAGTCAGAGATTCCCAACACACACATCAAGCAGGCTAGCATTTCTAAGTAGAAATTCACGGACTATATAGTCGTGAGTGAAAAAAGTAGATTCTTAAAACGCATATACAATATTCGGAGATAATTTTTAACAAACTGTTAGTGTTTGAAAGTACTCTTTTTACTTTTCTAAAATATAAAAGAAGAATATTTCTAAAAGAGAAAAGCTTAGAAAAAAGTTATAAAAATGCATATCAGCATTTATGTTGTTTCTTCTAATCTTTTACATGAATAAGTTGTATAATCAGTCAATAACAAAAATTATTTAAATTAATGTGATTAAGGATAGTGATACTTCATAATATTAGAGAAATGTATGACCACATCAGCTAGATTATGCAAAGCGTCTTTAATTCCAGTTAAAGCAGCTAGAAAATTCCCTCTTAGGAAACACTTGGTACTTAGAATGTTCTATGGAGGGAGAGGGAAAAGAGAAGTAGCAATACCATCTTTGTCTTTCAGGGGGAAAAAAATCCCTAAATATCCAGATCAACTATGGTGGTTCTAAAGAGCTTCTTACATAACTGTACTGCAAAGAATATAGAAGAGAATGAATCTGACATCTTCTATTCGTACGACCGTCCACTTACTACTTCCAATTGTCTTCCCAGTACATATTCACAGGGAAAGGCTCGATCGTGAAGTGATTTTACTCACATATGACAACGGTATTTAAAGATCTGCTTGAAGTAATCACTGTCATTCTCTCCTAAGCTCACAAAAGCCAAACAAAAGTAATAATCTTTTCAGAAGGTATTCCCATTCTCTCAGAAGAACTATTAAATGCAGCTGCCCCGACACTTCCTGGCTCCGTGCTGCACACGACATGCACACATCCAGGAACGCCGCTGTGACAGTCCACGGGAGAGTCGGACCGCGAGAAGAAGGGACAGGACAGACATAAGCTAGGCTGCCTAGCCCCTCTTCTCGCTAACATACAAACCCAATAAATTAATCACATATGGTCATTTTACCAGAGATCAAAAAAGAAATTCAGCCAGGTTTCAGGATACAAAATCAACATAGAAAAATAATTCTGTGCATTGCTATACACTAACAATGAGCTACATCACAAAGAAATAAAGAAAACAATCCATTTACAATAGCATCAGAAACAACAAAATACTTAGGAACATATATAACCAAGGAGATAAAAGATCTGTACAATGAAAACTCCTAAGACACTGATGAAATATGCTGATGACGGCTCAGTCAGTTGAGCGGACAGACTTCAGCTTAGTCATGATCTCGTGGTTCATGAGTTTGAGCCCCGCATGGGGCTCTCTGCTGTCAGTGTGGAACCTGTTTTGGACCCTCTGTCCCCCTCCCTCTACCCTTCTCCTGCTTGTGCTCTCTCTCTCTCTCAAAAGTAAACAAACATTAAAAAATGTTTTTAAGAAGTTGAAAAAGACAAATAAATGAAAAGATATCTGTATTCATAGATTGGAAGAGTTAATATTGTTAAAATGTCTATACCACACAAGGCCATTTATAAATTCAATACAGTATCTATCAAAATTCTGATGGCAATATAATCCTAAAACTTACATGTACCCACAAAAAGTCCCACAGTAGATAAAGCAATCTTGAGAAAGAACAAGGCTGGAGGTATCACACTTCCTGATTTCAAACTACTTTACAAAGCTGTAATAATAAAAACAACATGGCACTGGCATAAGAACAGATACACAGGCCTGTGGAACAGAACTGAGAGTCGAAAAATAAACCCATTCATATAAGTCAATTAATATCTGACAAGGGAACTAAGAATTTTCAATGGGGAAAGGATAGTCTCTTCAATAAGTGGCGCTGGGAAAACCGGGCAGCCACATGCAAAAGGATATTAGACCTCTAACTTATACCACTCCAGAAATGAACTCAAAATGAATTAAGGACTTAAATAAAACTCCTAGAGGAAAATGTAGAGAAAAAGCTCCCTGACACTGGCTATCATTTTTTGGATGCCACACCAGGAGCACGAGCAACAAATCAACAAGTGGGACTACGCTGCGTGGAAAGGCTTCTGCACAGCAGAAGAAACAAGCAAGAAAAGGAAAGGCAACCTATGAATTGGGAGAAAATATTTGCAAACTGTACATCTGATTAAGGAGTTAATATGCAACATATAATGAACTGAAAATTCAATAGCAAAGAAAACAAATAATCTGAAAAGCGCAGAGGATCTCTACAGGCATTTTCCTAAAGAAGACACACAGGTTGGCAAGAAATACTAATCATCACGGAAATATAAAGCAAAACCACAATAAGGTATCAATTCACTTCTGTAAGAATGGCTATTATTGAGAGAGAGAGAGAGAGAGAGATGGTAATACTAAGGATGTTAGAGAAAAGAGAACCACTATGCACTATTAGTGGGAACACAGATGGTGCAGCCACTAGAAAAAACAAAATGGAGGCTCCTCAGAAACCACCATGTGATCCAGCAATCCCATCTCTGGGTATAAATCCCAAAGAAATGATACAAATTTCTCTCTCTACTTACTGTTCATCACAGCATTATTCACAATAGCCAAGACAAGAAAATATCTTACGTGTCCACTGACAAATGAAGAGATAAAATGTGAGACAAGATATATAGATAGAGATCATACATACAATGAAAGGTTACTGAACCATAAAAAGGAAGGAAATCCTGCCACTTGAAAGAACACGAATGAACCTTGAGAGCATGCCTGATGCTACATGAAATTAGTCAGAGAGAGACCAATACTGTACGCTATCACTTAAATGTGGAATCTAAAAAACCTGAACTCACGGGGCGCCTGGGTGGCTCAGTCGGATGAGCGTCGGATTTCGGCTCAGGTCATGATTTTCCCATTTGTGGGTTTGAGCCCCACGTCGGGCTCTATGCTGACAGCTCCAGCCTGCTTCAGATTCTGTGTCTCCCTCTTTCTCTTCCCTCGCCTGCTTGCTGTCTGTCTCTTTCTCTCTCTCAAAAATAAATAAAGATTTTTTTAAAAATCTGATCTCATGGAAACAAAGGTAGATTGATGGTTGGCACGGGATGGGATGGGAGAAATAGGAAGATGTTGGTCAAAGGACACAAACTTCAGTCACAAGATGAGTAAGCTCTGGGCATCTGATGTATAGCCTAGTGATTACAGTCAACTATATTATATTATATACTCGAAGTTGCTAAGACAGTAAGTCTTACGTGTTCTCATCACAACAAAATGATAACTATTTGAGGCGAAGGATATTTTCACAAACCTTACTGTAGTAATCGTGTTATAATAAACACGAGTATCAAGTCATTACATGTATACCATGCATGTACACAAACATACATAATGTTGTATGTTGTATGTCAATTATACCTCAATAAAGCTGGAAAAAAAGGTTTAGGAAAACCATTGATGTCCCGTAAGCTATTCACTTATGGGAAAGTTAGTATCTACCACGTATGAGACCTTAAGCCAGCCATAAATATGGAGAAAAAAAAAGTTCCAAGAATTCTTACTTTTAATGAATTAATTTTTTTAATGTTTATTTATTTTTGAGAGACAGAGAGAGAGACAGAGTGCGAGCAGGGGAGGAGCGGAGAGAGAAGGAGACACAGAATCCGAAGCAGTTCTAGGCTCTGAGCTGTGAGCACAGGGCCCAACGCGGGGCTCGAATTCACAAACCGTGAGATCATGACCTGAGCTGAAGTTGGCCGCTCAACCGACTGAGCCACCCAGACGCCCCTAATGAATTAATTTTTTGAGGAGACTTGAGGATTGTCAGAGAAGTAGCTAAGTGAACTGATGTCTAGCCTGATAAAGAAGAGGGTTGCAGAATGAAGGGGAGAGGTGCAAAGAGAGGGAGAGAGAGCTGGCAGGTTATTATTACACCTGGGAGATTATTCTCTGCGGTTCCGCTACTGAGTAGAAACACGGGGAGGCATATTTTGGTCCAGTGAAATGAATTACTTTCAAACCCTAAAAACTATTTGATAAAAATATGTTATCTCAGAAATCAAGTTCTTCATTATTGGAAATAAAGAGAGGATGGAAAATTATATGCTAGAGGTATTACTGAAGGGATTTTGTATTGGGACAGAACTTATGTGTTAAATGACTTTTCAGATCTCTTCTAAGATTGTAATGTTTTGGCTTTCTGGAAATGATCCAGGCTGAAAGCCAAAAAGAAATAAATAGTGAAAAGCCCTGCCTCCTATCGCTTCTCTGGAAATCTGGAAACTCAAGTCCTTCCCATCTTAATCAAACCTCAGGCTTTTTTCTTAAAATCTGCTAGCTATCCAAAAATTTTAAGACTAAAAAGGATATTAGAGATACTGCAGCCCATTCTACAATAAACAGGTGATCAAGATGAAATTCAGAGAAATTATTAAAAATTCAATAATACAATCAAAATACATACTGTTTGGGGCGCCAAGACAGAGTGCAAACAAGGGAGGGGCAGAGAGAGAGAGAGAGAGAGAGGGAGAGAGAGAGACCCACACACAGAATCCAAAACAGGCTCCAGGCTCTGAGCTGCTAGCACAGAGCCCAATGTGGGGCTTGAACTCACAAACTGTGGGATCATGACCTGAGCTGAAATCAGACACCTACTGACTGAGCCACCCGGTGCTCCTTTATTAAATTTTAAAGATTTTATTTTTAAGTAACCTTTACGCCCAACATGGGGCTCAAACTTACAACCCCGAGATCAAGAGTTGCATGCTTCATCAACTGAGCTGGCCAGGTGCCCCAACTGGACTATCTTTTAGTATTTTATTATTAAGTTTTTGACCCTCTTCCAGTTGTTCTAATTCAATTCAGCTTAGAACTCAAGAGAAGGAGAAAGCAGGGAGAAAGGAAAGAGAGGAAAATTTGGAAAGAATGAGAACATGTTATTGGTCTGATCATATGATTATCTAGAAAACCAGAGAACCAAACTGAAACCTACTAGAATCTATCAGAGTTCATCAAGTTACTCTATGGTCAGTTACAACATAAAATGACAAAAACTGGTAACCCGTTCTTATACCAACAGTAATGCACTAGGTGATACAAAATACACGCAAGACTTATTAGGTAACCACAAAATCACGTAAAATAAACTTAGCGAAACACCCTGTTCCTAGATGATAGTATGAAACATTATAAAGGTGTCTAATGCTTCAAAATTAATGTATGAATTTAATAAGCTTGAAGTCAAAACTCAAATGGGATGTTAGGTGAAGCTGAGACAGGAGCGATTCTAAAATTCAGGTGAAAGAACGTGTGTCTCAGGAACAGTGAACTATGCAGTTAGAATACAATCGTATGTAGACAAATAAAATAAAGTTTGAAAAACAGGCGGGGGCCAAAGCATGGAATGCTGCCAAAAGCCCGTTTGGAGTGTGGACCGAAGTCAGTAGTCAGAGCGGCACGATGCTGTGGACTTTACAGAGTCTGAGACACATGAGGTACATCCCAGCTCAACGTTTACTAGCTTTGAAACATTGGGCAAGTTAAATAACTTCGAGTTTCACGTTCTCATAAGTAAAATAAAAACTATGATCCTCATCTCAGAAGGCTGTTAAGGGGCGCCTGGGTGTCTCAGTCAGCTAAGGCTCCAACTTCGGCTCAGGTCATGATCACATGGTTCATGAGTTCAAGCCTGGTATCGGGCTCTCTGTTGTCAGCAAAGAGCCGGCTTTGGATCCTCTGTCTCCCTCTTTCTACCCCTCCCCTGTTTGTTCTCTTTCAAAAATAAAAAAAATAAAAAAATAAAAAGAAATCGTGGCTTCAGTAATAAAGAGTTTAAAAAAAAGAAGGCTGTTAAAATTACAAAGGCAACAAAAGCTAAGGGTTTAGTGTGGTGGCCAACACACAGTTACTAGTCCATCAGTAGCAGATGTGGTTATTAGGCAATGGGGAACGTGCTTTTGGGGGTGGTTAACCGAATGCCACGAAGACAGGACACCTGAGCAGAGAGAGAGCAGCTAAGAAGCCACTGCCACAGCCAAGGTTAAGGGTAATAGCAGAGAGGAAAGGTAACAAGCTGAAACTAGGAGGAGAGAGGTGTTGCATGGACGAAAGGAGAAGAGGGAGGCGGGGGAAGAGAGGAAGGGAAGGAGGGAGGGAAGACTGCACAGGTGGCTAGAGGACTAGACAGACACACACGGGTAGAGTACATGGAACTGTTAACTGATGGAGTAGAGGGCTGATTGTTAGAGATAACTCAGTGTCTAGCAGTAAATTTGGGACGGGCTGGGTGCACAAGAAATGTGAGCTGAAAGGAAGGAAGGAGAGGGAGGGAAGCTCTAAAGGCTTCAATTCCAGGCGACTTGGCACCGAGTGTCACTGAGAGACGCACAAGTATCAGGAAGCTTCTGCTCTGGCAGAGAATGTGATGGGTTCCACCTAAGTCTCAAAAGTAACATAAACAGAAATAAGCCACTCTAAGGCCCAGGGACAGGCTGTTCTGTAGCCCAAGAAAAAGCCCAAATATAGTTGGGATAGAGTGTTATTGTTACAGAATTTCTCTCTCTGTAAGAGATCTCTCTGTAATGGATCTTCTACAAATTACGATGACCTCCACAGAAGAAACAACAGTAAGTTTCTAGCTAGTAAGTCAACATTTCCTATATAGATGTCCATTCCATTCGAAGGCCATAAGCTAGCTGCCTGAGAGCTTAGACCGGGCAATCTTCTTTTACCTCCCACAGCAGAAGGCCCCAGAACATGACATGCAGCTCTTCAACCCGAATAAACAGTAAAAATAGTTGAAATCTACTATAAATATTCATGTAGAGCCCTCACAGACAACTGAAAACTGGAGGGAGAAAATCAAAGGAAGGCAAATGAAAAATATGTTATAGTACTTTGTGGTTACGTGACTCCATGATTATAATCAAATATATTAGCTTCATTTAGCAACTAAACCAACTATGGATTCAAATGAAAACCAAATGCCATGGGGCGCCTGGGTTGCTTAGTCGGTTGAGCGTCCGACTTCGACTCAGGTCATGATCTCACGGTTCGTGGGTTCGAGCCCTGCATCAGGCTCTGTGCTGACAGCTAGCTCAGAGCCTGGAGCCTGCTTCAGATTCTGTATCTCCCTTTCTCTCTGACCCTCCCCTGCTCACACTCTCTCTCTCTTTCTCTCAAATATAAATAAAAACATTAAAAAAAATTTTTTTAAAGAAAACCACATGCCAAGCTCTAGTTTTAACTATAGAACAAAGTGAAAGAACTGGCAAAGTCTTCTAAAAAGATAATCAAAGATTACCTCCTACTGTAAATAGTGAACATAAGCCAAACGATCCATTTCCATGTTTCACAACTTAGTTTACAAGTCAAGACTTCTCCCTGCTTAAACCTAATGTCAACACTCTCATCAGTAAAGAGATAGTCTTTGAACATTAGATTTACATTATTGACGTGCATTATTTTTTCCAAACATTATTGATATGTTAATACTGAAATAAACACTCTCAATACAATATTTACCGCTGAGATTAGCCTGTCTTATTATAAGACTCTTGGAGGTATCCGGGCTAAAATAAACTATGACCAAAGAGTTAGTAAGAGACATTTTCATCAACTACATTCAGACTCATACTTTTGAGAATTTGGTTCCATGGCAATTGGTTCACTAACTAGTATTTTGTTTCTATTTGAGAGAGAGAGTGAGAGAGTGAGCATGTGTGAGTGGGGGAGAGGGGCAGAGGGAGACAGAATCTCAAGCAGGCTCCATACTCAGTGCAGAGTCCAACACAGGGCTCAATCCCACAATCCTCAGATCATGACCTGAGTTGAAATCAAGAGTTGGACGCTCAATCGACTGAGTCACCCAGGTGCCCCCATTAACTAGTATTTTCATATATGAACATCTGACATCTTGGAAATTAGTAATCACAATTTAAAAAGTTTTTAATTTATTTTATGTTACTTTTGTTTGGGGGAGGGGGAGAGTGAGCAAGAAGGGGGGAGGGGCAGAGGGAGAGAGAATCCCAAGCAGACTCCATGCTTAGCACAGAGCCTGATGCAGGGCTCAATCCAAGGTCCCTGGGACCATGACCTGAGCCAAAATCAAGAGCTGGATGTTCAACTGACTGAGCCCGCTTCCCCATAACTCAAAATTTTTTGATTCATTGGTTCGTGAGTTCAAGCCCCACATTGGGCTCGCTGCTGTCAGTGTGGAGCCTGCTTTGGATCCTTTGTCTCCCTCTCTCTTCCCCCCCCCTGCTCAGGCTCTCTCTCTCTCTCAAAAATAAATAAAACATTAAAAAATTTTTTTTGATTCACATTTCAAATGGGATCAAATTCCTACCTGAGAATAGTACAGTCACCATGAAGGAGGAAACTGGGGTATATATTTACAACTGTTTTTTAATTTACTCAATAAATATCTATAAAAGCCCAGAAGCCTAGCGAGCTGTGACATGTGAAGACTGTAAGGAACTCACAGTCTGTTAGAGGCAGACATGACATCAGTTTGGTAAAGAAACATAAAACTAGGGAATAAAACAAAATGCTGACCCTCTAGCAAAGCAAGACTCAAATCTGTCACAAAAGTCACACAATCAAGCTAAGGCCAATCAGACCAGATACACAGACACACTGCATTAACCTTAAAAATATTATTTAAAAAATCAGAAGTATAAGAAAACTAGAAGTTAAGCATCACATTTAAAAAGTATAGATGAAGGGCACTTGGGTGGCTCAGTCAGTTAAACGTCCAGCTTCCGCTCAGATCGTGATCTCAGTTTATGAGTTGGAGCCTCACACCGGCTCCCTGCTGTCAGCACAGAGCCTGCTTTGGATCCTCTGGGCCCCACTTTCCTGCCCCTCCCCCCTCAAAATAAATTAACATTTAAAAAAATTTAAGTATAGATAAGTACTTAGCCAGCTCTACACTACCCAGAATGTGACAATTTAAGAAGAATATTTGAGTATTTGAGCTGTAAACAGACACTAGTTAATTATAAAACCTTCCAGTGTTTGCTTTGCCTGGTAATTCGTGGTGATATGTATTCAAGAAATGACAGAAAGTACGGCAGGGTGATTAGAATTCTAGGACAGAAACCATGAGACTCCTAGATACCTTAGTCAAGTGATTTCATCTTCCAAAGGTCCCTTTCAGCTCTACAGGTCTATGATTTTAGTAATCATTAGCTAAAAGGAAATTTTATATTAAATCCACTTTGGACATCTCCTCTAGTTCTCAGCCAAGTAAAAACAGCCACTCACTTCCTTTCCCCAGCTGCACTTCATACACACAGATTTCTATTGTTGTAACAGCCATCAGTGTATTTGTTTATCTATTTTTTCTTCCCATAAAATTGATTATTGCTGAGGGCAGGGGCCACGCCTTATTTGTTATATCCCGATACCTACCACAGCGCCCGGCACAGATGAGGTGCTGTGCTGGTGGGGAGGGAAGAATGGACTAGAGGAAGAGGGGCAGTGCGGGGAGAGGGAGAGACAGACAGCAGGGGAGCAGGGGAGGAGCAGGAGGAAAGGAGAGAAAAGAGGGAGAGAGGGAAACTCTACTTCCTGGAGGTAAGGCAGGTGGGCCCGGACAAGGATTCAATGACTGCTTGTCATCTCCGGATACTTCCCCAGTTTCTACCAAAAGTAGTTCCACAAGCCTGCGATCTGCCAGTTTAGACAACAGTAACTTGCTTTTTATCGTTAACAGTTGTTAAGAGTCTATTTAAAGAGTCAAACATCTCTCTAGGACCACCTTCATTTTGAACCAGGATGCTAGTAAGTAACTTAAAAACACACAGGACGGGGCACCTGAGTGGCTCAGTCAGTTGAACGTCCAATTTCAGCCCAGGTCATGATTTTGTGGTTTGGGAGTTTGAGCCCCACGTTGGGCTCTGTGCTGACAGCTCAGAGCCGGAAGCCTGCTTCGGATTCTGTCTCTCTCTCTCTCTCTCTGCCTCTCATCTGCTTGCTTTCTCTCTCTCTCTCTCTCTCTCTCAAATATAATAAAAATTAAAAAAAATAATAATATGGAAAGAAGAAAATATAAAATGAGGCAATTAAGCATATTATAAAAAAAACAAAACAAAACCAAAAAAGCACCCACAGGACAGGGGCGCCTGGGTGGCTCAGTCGGCTAAGCATCTGACTTTAGCTCAGGTCTTGATCTTGCCATTTGAGTTCCAGCCCCGCGTCGGGCTCTGCGCTGACAGCTCAGAGCCTGGAGTCTGCTTTGGGTTCTGTGTCTCCGTCTCTGCCCCTCCCATCCTCGTGCTCAGTCTCTCTCTGTCTCTCAATAATAAATAAACACTTAAAAAATTGTTTAAAAACACACAAGACATATTAAATATTTTTTAAAGGCCCCATAATATCTTGGTCTTTACCTTGTACATAAAATATCTTCAATATTAAAAAGGGTGAAAAAGTTTTCATAGAATTGTAGTTTCTCAGAATTGAATTTCCTTATTTTGGTAATAGGATTGAAGTTATACAAGAATGCCCATGCTTGTAGGAAATACACAGTTTAGTAGTTACGGGTAAAGGGGCATGAACTCCTTGATATACTCTTGAATCATTAAGAAAAATACATAAATGTATGTACGAGTACATATATGATATGAAGAGACAAAAAAAGAGAAAGAAAATGGAACAAAATGGGTGAATCTGTATAATGGATATATTATTTTTGTGACTTTTATATACATTTGAAATATTAAAATATTACCCAAAAAAGTTAGTTGCTCACACACAGACAACAGCAGTGATGCATGCAAAACCGTATTATTATTAACGTTTACTCACATGGAATTGAACATTCCCATCAGGGCAGTAAAACAAAAGCCAATCGCGAACATGGATTTCATCCGGACCTACAAAAAGACCCACGACTGTCATTTCACACTAAGGAAAACCACCACTAAGGCACACCCCCAAAAGTGTGGTTTTGTGCCAGGTTTAAAAGGCACTTCACGGCAAAGAGCTGTTTGTTGGCTAATCCACCCTCCACCTCCAAGCCCTTCCCCTTGCCCCCTACTGATGAATGCTTCCGGGGCAGCCCTACAACCCACTTCTGCCTGATGACTCACAGGTACTGAATGGGATTTCTAAAAGGGACAAGTTGACCAGCATCCCTTTAGGCTTTTGGCTCATTCTTCTTGCCCAGAATGAAGAACAATGTGGCAAAAGGTAAAGCGTTATCAAATACCCAAACAACCATAACCTAAGGATGGCTAACTTAAGTCCTTAGTGACATTACCAGCCTGCCACACTAGCCCAGGGACGGAACTCGACTTCTTGACCGAGTAAAAAAATCTTTATCTCTTTAGATCATTGTTGGTTAAGTATTCTGTTACTCAGTTACCTTCTTACTCAATTATGTATGTGGTAAAAGTGTAAGTAATCAAAAGATCAGAAAAATGTAAAGATTAATAGTTGATGTCTCCGGGGGCCCCTGGGTGGTGTCAGTTAAGTGTCCAACTTGATTTCAGCTCAGGTCTTGATCTCAGAGTGTGAATTCGAGCCCCAGTTGGGCTCTGTACTGCTAGTGTGAAACCTGCTTGCGGTTCTCTCTCTCTCCCTCTCTCTCTGCACTTCCCCTGCTCAAGTTCTCTCTCTCTCTTCAAATAAATAAATGAACTTAAAAAAAAAATAACTGTTATCTTTGGATGACAGGCTTATCAGCAACTTTTCTCTCTTCTTTCTGTAGTTTCTGAATTTGGTGTTGTAAACATTTATAATTATGTCAACAGAGAAGCTATTTTCAAAAAGATGCACTTCTAAATTACAGCCTTGCTTAATAAGAATTTTAAGAAATGGAAGATAATATAGCAAAGGTCTCTCGGTAAGCAAAGTTCTGTGCTAAACATACAGAAATTAAATAGAAAAATTAGGCAAGCCTATAATTAGCCTACCTGTGCCTTAGAGAGACATGTTTGAACAAACTCTACAGTCTACACATAATGAGTAAATGGGTAAGAAGATCACTTGGTTTTTTGTTTTTTAATTTATTTTTTAATGTTTATATATTATCAAAAGACAGAGAGATACAGAGCATGAGCAAGGGAGGGTCAGAGAGAAGACAGAGAATCCGAAGCAGCTCCAGGCTCTGAGCTGTCAACACAGAACCTGACGTGGGGCTCGAACCCAGGAACCGTGAGATCATGACCTGAGGCGAAGTCAGATGCTTGACCAACTGAGCCACCCAGGTGCCCTGAAGATCACTTGTCTTTACACTTTATGGTGTACCTGACACTCAGGACACAAGGCCTCTAAAGAACAAAGGCAACGATAAAGGCCATCTCTAACGCTCCAACTCAGACACTGGGCTGACACAGGTCGCCAGAAAACCAAAGACTCAGCAATGACATGAGAAAGAAAAGGAAAATAGATACTTCGGGGGCTCAGTCAGTTAAGCATCCGACATTAGCTCAGGTCACAATCTCATGGTTTGTGAGTTCGAGCCCCGAGTCAGGCTCTGCGCTGAGTGTATGGAGCCTGCTTGGGATTCTCTCCCTTTCTCTCTGCCCCTCCCCTGTGCACACATGTGCTCGCTCGCTCGCTCTCTCTCTCAAAATAAATAAGTAAATAAATAAATAAAAACACACACACAGAAAAACAGAACACTTCATTCGAAACATACAGGGAAAGCGAATCAGGAGCTGGGTGGCAGGGACGAAGTATGCGCTCTGGCCCAAAAGCTCTTCGTATGACTGAAATCAAAACTTAAGCCCGGGAGCATGTTTCCACTTCTGTCTGGTCAGGGAACACCCAGGACGTTAAGGTGTGAATTTCAGAAAAGGTTAAGTCCAGTGTACTTGACGCAGATCAGGGTCTTTTGCTAAAAAACCATTCTGTAGTTTACCACAGAACTGTAGTTAAGACTCTTACCATTGATAGGTCTCTGTTGTTATTCTTCAGTTTCTCTTCTTGCCTCTCTGAAAAGAATGAACAAACTGGTTAACATACACAGTGCGGAGCACAAAGCGGATGTGACGCTGTCCCTGAAGGTGAGCACGAAAGCACTTCTGTCTCAGTATCACTTAAGAAGCTGAGCGAATACCGGAACACTGTACACGTTCTAGTAGCAGAAACTACAGCCCAGTGTGCAGGCCCGGCCTCCTGGAGGCCTTTTCTTCCTTTTCTTTTTTTTTTTTATTGATAGTTTATTACCAGGTTGGTTTCCATATAACACCCAGTGCTCTTCCCCACAAGTGCCCTCCTGCATGACCATCACTCCCTTCCCCTTCCCCCTCCCTCTTCAGCCCTCAGTTTGTCCTCAGCATCTACTTAAAATGCAAAACTGTCCAAAATTATGATACTCCCAAGCGTAAAATCCTGGCATGGCTTTTCATCCCTCAAATCGCGTTCCAGCATCAACGAAAGTTTGCTGTCTGGCCCTGCTTATTCTGCAACCTCATTTCCAACCCTCGCCTCTGCTCCCTCTTCCCCCATTAATTTTTATGTTCCTGCAACACCAAACAACTCTAGGTCACGCTCTATATGAAGCCTTTCTCTAGATTCAATGTCTTTGTTCATGAAGTCATTTCTATTTGGATGACAAGCTGTCCCATTTTCCCTGGCTCATTCCAATTTTAGCTCTGAAAACCACACATCCCAAGGAACTCCTCAGTCTTGATCAACTGGGATTTCTACCTAGAATGCTTTATCCTGTCACTATCCAATCCCTTTCTGGCTAGCTAGTACTAAATTTAAAAAAAATTTTTTTTAATTTTTATTTATTTTTTGAAAGAGAGAAAGAACGTGAGCAGGGGAGGGACCAAGAGAGAGGGAGACACAAAATCTGGAGCAGGCTCCAGGCTCTGAGCTGTCAGCACAGAGCCTGACATGGGGCTCAAATCCATGAACAGTGAGATCATGACCTCAGCTGAAGTCAGATGCTTAACCGACTAAGCCACCCAGGCGCCCCAGTATTCAACTTTTTTAAGCCTCAGCTCTGTCTCATCTCCTTTTGAAAATCTTGATTTCCTTGGTATTATTCTAGAGAGCTTTCTAGAATACGAAAATATTCTGTATCTGTGCTGCCAGCAAGTAGTCACTAATTACATGTGGTTCCTGAGAAAAGAAAATGTGGCCAGTGTGATAGAGGGGCTAAAATTTTTACTTTATTTAACTGTAAGTAATTTAAAAAGCCAAATGTAGCTAATGGCTGCTATACGAGACAATGTAGTCTTGGACACTGGATTAGAAGTCCTTCTTTATGCTTCCAGAATATTCCATGTAGACCTTTATCATTATACTCACTGAATTTGTACATTCTGTTATAATGATCTGTTTATATACCCATCGACCCAACTAGATGGTAGGCCCTTGGAGGACAAGGCATCTCCATGCTTTCCTCATCTCTGTATCCTCAGTAACTGGCATGGGGTTAGTGGCTCAACATTGTAGTGTGTGCTCAATGTTTGTTTCATGAATGACTCAGCAATATAATAAAAGTGGAGCTGAAGACAAAGCCCTCCAAAAATCCTTTTCTAGGAAGAGCAGTCCTTCATGATAAAGCTGGTAGCCTAAACAGGCTGAAAAAGCACAAAGAGCCTCAAAGCTGAGAGCAAACTAAAGTGATACCGTTTTTCTGAAGCTCTATCCCATTGTTTCCCAATTATGTCCAAACAGAAACTATAACCGTAAGTACTGTCACAGCCGGCTGTGTGGATACATGGCTTAACAAGAATACAGCAACACAGGTGTATGACACATGCCAGCACTGCTACCGTTCTTGCAGACTCGCCACTTCAGATTGCCAGTAAGTACTGACCAGATACAGATAGAGCAGTTTGGGCTGGGCTTTAAATAGTTCAGAAATAAGTTAATATTCACTGGATTTTGGAGGAGGTGAAAAGTGCAAATCTCTTAGATGTTTGCTTTCTCTCCTGCCTAGCGCGGATAAATTCACGGCAGAGCACAGTCGGCTGTACAAGATGTAGATGTAGTCTAGAAGCTAAGACTAATTCTCAACACAGGCAATTTACTCGTGGGCAAGCAACGGCTGATTGTGTCTGAGGCTGCCTAAAAGGTGTATGTTACGTGCTCCAATGATTTCACGTTTCCCTAGGGACCATTCCCAACAGAAAAGAACAAAAAAGACAGTATATAAAAAGACAAAGTTGAGTTTTAAAAAGAAACCTCGGGGCACCTGGGTGGTTCAGCTGACTTCAGCTCAGGTCATGATCTCACAGGTTCGTGGGATAGAGCCCTGTACCGGGCTCTGTGCTGAGAGTGTGGAGCCTGCTTGGGATTCTCTCTCTCTCTCTCTCTCTCTCTCTCTCTCTCTCTCTCTCTCTCCCTCTCTCTCTGCCCCTCACTTGCGTATACGCATACACACTCTCCCTTTCAAAATAAGTAAATAAATGTAAAAAAAGAAACATGTAAAGTGCTTACTTAAGCGTGTCGTAGATGGGTAAGTACTCGATAAATTCTGACCACTACTTATTTTATTTACTTATATTTTTATTTAACTAACTCACACTAAAGCTTTAAGATTCAACTAAAACATAACCTCTTCAAGAAAAACTGATCCCCTGCCTTGGTTTAGATCCTTTTCTCTTTACTTTTATAGCACTCAGAATATGTGCCTACAAAAGTATTTCCCATACTGCATAGGTCCATTCTCCCTCTCTGGACAGACTTCTAATGGACAGAACTTTGTCTGCTTTGTCTCTCTGGTGCCGACCAGAGCACCCAAGCCAGAGTAGGTAACAGCTGCATCCGGCCACGGAGCTAAATGAGTAAGCCATTTGGAAAACATCAGATACACTAAATTCAAAAGGTTTAATCAGAACAGGACAGTGGCATAGTCCAGCTTGATGTAATTCTCTCCTAGGATAGAATTAATGGCAGTGACCTAGGTAGAGACATAGTTCCTGAACCAAACACACAGTTTCACAGTTTTTCCCTGATTTCAAATCAAGAAGTATCATAAAATATAAATACAAATTATATCTAATCACTTATCTTTTTGGAACAGGATTACACTCTGTAATTAAGTCCTAAAATACATTGAAAATCCAAAAACATGCATTACTTTCCAGACCAGATAAAAATTACGCAGCAGAAAATTTCCTACTCGCTGGTGGATTATTTCCATCATTAGTCAATTCTCAGTAAGGAAGCCATGCCAACAATACAAGTTTCTCAGGCTTAACTGGAAATAATCATGTCAGTCATGAAAAAAAAATACACTTTTATCAAACTATGCCAAGAACCCTCAGCCAAATTCAAAAGCCACAACGGTCAGCATCATTTTACTAAAACTAAAATTTCAAAGCTAAGAGCAAAAAGTAGCAACTGCTTGAACTTGCCCTACAAAGTGGATAAGAGATAACCACGTTATGGGAACGTATGTGAGTGCTTCGGAAACCACAACGTCACACAAACATGAGTTACCACTGTTGACAACTACATGACATTTTCGTTACCTAAGCATTTATTTTTCCAGTTGAACAATTTGCACATTTCCAAAATTCGTTTGCAAATTTTGCGTATACCAATAACTCATCTTACCTATTTTCTTTTTTTGCTGTCGACCAGCTGACTCTGTTATTGTTTCCTTCTTCTTTTCCACTGTAAACACAGTAATATGGCAAAAAATTAATCATGCAGTATGCTAAAGAAATGAAGGATGCCTTACCAACTGAACCAACGAAAGAAGCTCACAAGAAAGTTACACACTGCCTTTGATTATGGTCATGAGTAAGTCACCTGATCTGCTCCCAGACCTGCTGGCAGGAAAAGGCAGACACTGAAATCTAAGACTAAAACATTATTGCAAGCATCACCAAACACCCAAAAAGGACTGCATAGTGGATACAATAATAATAACTAATGAAACAATAAAAACTAAGATGACTTTTAAGCCATCAGCTGAGGGTGATTGTCTTAGGTTGAGTCTAAGCACAATTTTCAAATCCTGCTTTCAGATAACTAAGGTTAATTAGAGTTCATTCTCCTATTCACTGCAGAAGGTAGGAATTCACTGATTCTGTTAATGGGGCCTAAGTAACAGGCATTGTTCTAGGTAGATAAAAAGATAAACATGATCCTTGCCCTCTAAGGAGCAATCTAGTGAGGGCAGACAACTGAGTAACAATTACAGTACAGGAAAGTGCCAAGATAGACATATGCACAAGGTAGGGAGATCAGGAGAGTCAAAAAAGCTAAGACTGGGGTGCCTGGCTGGCTCAGGCAGTGGAGCATGCGACTCTTGACTTCAGGGCTGTGAGTTCGAGACTCATGCTAGGGATAGAGATTACTTAAAAAGAAACAGATAAAGGAACCTAAGAGCAACTTCTTTGGATGCATTTCAAATAATATGATGAGAGAGTAAAAGTAACCTTTTGAAGAGGAATAATGTAACATATTTCAATTTTATATTTACTGTCTTTGATCTACCCACTTATCATAGTCCACCTATGAATGTACCAAGAACAGGTATGTCAAAAATTACCTTCTGTTTATTTACATTCTTTGTTCTGTATATTATACAGCATACTTCTGTTACTAGCAAACAGTACAGTACACGTACTATTTCTGAAAGTTGTATTAAAGGGGCGCCTGGGCGGCTCAGTCAGTTACCCAGCAGCAGGTCATGATCTCACGGTTCGTGGGTCTGAGCCCCGCCTTGGGCTCTGTGCTGACAGCTCTGAGCCTGGAGCCTGCTTCAGATTCTGCATCTCCCCCTCTCTCTGCCCCTCCCCTGCTTGTGCTCTATCCCTGTTTCTCTCGAAAATAAACATCAAAACAAAAAACAAAAATCAAAAAAAAGAAGGGCAAGTAACATAAGATTTGTGTCTTGCAAAATTACTCTAGAGGTGCTACAGAAAATAAACCTGGAGCGCCTGGGTGGTTCAGTCGATTGAGTGTCCAACTTTGGCTCAGGTTATGATCTCATGGTTTGTGGGTTCGAGCCCTGCATTGGGCTCTGTGCTGATAGCTAGCTCAGAGCCTGAAGCCTGCTTCAGATTCTGTGTCTCCCTCTCTCTCTGACCCTCCCCTGCTCATGCTCTGTCTCTCTCTGTCTCTCAAAAATAAATAAATGTAAAAAAATTAAAAAAAAAAAAAAAAGAAAGAATCAACTGAGTGGCTGCCAGGAGACCAACGAGGAGGCTACTGCAGCAGATGCGATGAGACAGGACACAAGTTCAGACCACGTGGTGGCGGCAGGTCTGGAGGGATGTGGAGAGACCGAAAGCTTTCAGGAAGAGAGCAGTGACCTGACAGTAGGCTGCACATACAGAGTGAGAGAAGAAAGTATTCAAATCAGCAAATACTTGTGAAACATTTACTATGTGCAGTCACTGTTCTAGGTGAATGGACTATCTCAGAATAACAACAAAAACCGCGTCCTAGTAAAGCTTTCATTTTAGCAAGTGGAGGTAAACAATAAACAGCAACACAATACATAAATAAATCATATATTAGAAAGTGACAAGAACCAGGGGGAGGGGAATAGAGCAGGATATGGAAAATGAGGAGCATAGTGGTAGAAGAGGTGAGCAGGCTGCAGTTTCAAAGACGGTGGTCAAGTTAAGACTCACAGAGGTGAACTTTGAACAAAGATTTGAAGATAAAAGGCTTGGCTAAGCAGACATCATACAGATGAACATTCTAGGCAGACGGAACAACCAGTAGAAAGGTTCCAGCACAGGAGTGTGGCTGATACACAGTGAACGGCGGGCAGGTCAGTGTGACGGAAGCAGGGTGTATTGAGCGGAAAAGGCTATCAGAGTAGTCATGCGGGAAGCTCTGTAGGCCACTGTAAGGATTCTGGCTTTTCTTGAGTAGAAACGGGACACCATCATAGAGTTTTGAGCAGAGCTGGGATATGATCGAAGAGTCTTTAAGAAGGATTATTCTGTGTTATCGTGGGGACAGACTACAGGTAAACAGAAACACCTGCTGGAGACTGCTGCAGTAACTCATGCAAAGGATGAAGATGCCTTGGACTATGGTAGTTATCAAGGTGGTGATGAAAAGTGGTCAGATTCTGAGTATATCTGAAGGCGGTCCAAAAGTGTTAGATGTGGGCTGTGACAAAGAATTAAAGATAACTGCACAAGGATTATGGCCTGAGCAAGTAGAAGGACAGACGTGCCATTCACCAAGATCATGACTGCCACAAATGAAGGCGGCTTGGGAGTGAGAAACAAATACTCAATTTGGACATGTTGGATTTGAAATGTATATTAGATATTACAATGTAATTGACCAAACTGATACATGAATCTTTCAATATTTTCTTTTGAGTATAGTTGACACATAATGTTACATTTCAGGTATATATATAACATAGTGATTCAACTTCTTTACATGTTATGCTAAGCTCACCACAAGGGAGGCTACCATCTGTCACCATAAGTGTGGTTACTAGGATGCATGGATCCTGCATTAAGAAGACAGGGCTAGGGCTATAAATTAATACAGCTCATGATTGAGTTCAGCAAGGCAGTCAGTATAGGGATAAAAGCAAATTTGGGGTCCCCTACAATAGGAGGTTGAGAAGAGTAACCCATAAGGAAATTGCAAAAGAATGATCAGCAAGATAAGAGCAAAACCAAGGGAGCGCAGTGTCCTGAAAGTCAAGTGAAGAAAGCGTATCAAGGTTTCAGATCTGCACTGCCGGAAGCATGGAGGGGCCATTCACCACATAGAGAAACATTGGAAGAGGATCACATTCATGAAGGTAAAGATGAGCTTGGTTTTTGTATGTTGAGGCACATTATCCAAACTGAGTAAGTGAAGGAGCAGTAAACTATAATTTTAAAAGAATGAGTTTGGTTTCTAATTCTTTGTTTGGTCTGCAACATTAGTATGTCATTTAACCTTTCTGAATCTCAATCTCTGTTCTATAAAGAGAGAATGGTATTTATACAACTCACCACAAAAGGTTGCTATGTGGATCAAGTGAGATATTGCAAAGAAGAAAACTCTAAATTCTTATGAAGACATAAAGGTATGTCATAGAATACAGAAAGTTTTAGGATACCAAAGTTATAGTTAATCTTTAAAAGGTAGAAAAGAACAGTGAAAGCCACATCAGATCTGGAAGGAACCATTCACATTAACCTCTAGCAGCTCCTTCAGCTGTGTCTTGTAGATCTCCTGCTTTATTTCAAAGACAGCAAACTCCTCTTGTTCTTAACCTTGTCCTCAAACTCTCCATCAACCTCCCTACACCTCAGAAACCTGGCTTATCCCTGAAGACACTGCTTCCCTTGACACTAATCACATTGACCTATTGGTCTCCAAACACACCTTCCTGCTAAAATGTCCATATTTTTGCACATATGCTATTTTCTTTGCCTGCAATCCTTCCCCCATCTCATTCTCTATCCAAATTCTAATTATCCAAGGAGGAAAGCAAGGCCATCTGCATCACATATGCTTTCAGGGCTGCTACAAACTGAATGGGACCTCTTTTTCAGAACCACCACAGCACATAACAAGCCCTTCTCGTGTTCCGTAGCACTGCCATTTGCATCACACGTTTTGCATAAAAATATCGAATACTGCATATATCGCTATGTATCTCCAATTCAAATCGGATTCACCTTTGTATTCCTATAAAGTTCTTCTATCAGTTGGTGCTCCTAAAATATTTACTGTGAACATTCATGCGCTCAAGGAACTTGACATGCAGCTACATCTAAAGGATGTTGCCATACTCACATTTTTTACTCTGTTTTTCCACTTCCGCTTTCAGTCTCTTGTATTTGTCTGTCCTGTAAACCAGGACCCAGGTTATGCCTGAAACATAAAAGCAACATGTTAATAGAGAAATGTTTACAACAGTCACAACAAACTGTTATTAACGGTGACTGTTGGGTAAGGAGGGATTTCAAAGTTTTGCTTTATATTCACATCTATATTGAAAACGTTAACTTCTTTCAAATGTTAAGACAACGGACTCTTCACCAAAACATGATACGAACACCAAACGGAGACATGATACGAAGGTGTCTCCACAAATATGCAAGTGAAATCTACCCTAGCGACCCCTCCCCCTCCTGTTTCCAAGTTACCCCGATTCCCTGGATGAGTCCTCCCACCCCAACCCCAAGCAAACAACGCTCGCGACCACTCTCTTCGTGGCCCGAGGGTCCCGAGTCTTAGGATCCTTCCCCTCAGGACCCGATCAAACGTCGGAGAAGCAGCCGCTCTCACCCTCGGCGAGAAGAGCCGTGCACACGGAGATAAATACGAT